>LRSR01004474.1:0-14988 GCA_001579985.1 Hypsibius dujardini
CTGTCTGTCTGTCTGTCTGTCTGTCTGTCTGTCTGTCTCTCCGTTTCTCTGTGCCTTTGTCTGTCTGCCTGTCTGTCTAAATGTTTGGTTGTGCACCTGATGTTTGGCTGTGCACTTGTCTACGCATTCGTCGGTCCACCGCTCAGTCGACATTATTCGACACTATTCTCATCCAAAACACTTTAAATGTCAATCGTCTCTTCCCTAGTACCCCTCATGACTGCTCCCAATGCCTACGTCCCTCGCATCGAGAATGCATCCATAAAAAATAAATACTCTCATCCTGCCTATGGCACGTTAACCCGATCTGTTGTCAAAAAGTGATCCCTCTCCCTGACTTAAAAAGACCATCCAGGCATCCAGGCAGCGAGGCATCCAGGCATCATCTGTGTGCAGCGCCCTGCATCCCATTAAATCCCTTCCTTCCTGTGGGAGTTTGTGCACCGTGCAGAGAATCGTTATTTTTTCTTTCAAGGGCGACAGACCGTGGGCTTAACCTTCAATAAAAATTCTCCGCGCGACCGGAAAAAGAAATTCTAACTCAATCTCTGACGTGCCTCTTGAACTCTCTATGCTGTGTCTGAATGTACGGGAAAAAATCGGAAATAGAATCCGCGATCGTCACGAGAATTTTTTTTCGCTGTTTATCCTTCGTGTGTGTGTTTCGGTTTCGATCTTTGCGATGAGAGTACTTGCTGGCCTGTCAGAATGTAAAAAAAGAAAAACAAATCATGTTTCCGTTCCGTTCCGAGGCAGACAGATGCCTGCGCAAACAAATCACCGACACACGTGGGGGGCAGTTCTCGGCCTTGAAAAGTGAAAACCCAATAAAGTGATTGCACACGGAAGGCGAACGCAGTCACAGACAAACAAACAGACAGACAGACAGACAGATAGGCAGGCAGGCAGACAGCATCATCATTATAATCGCATAGTTCTCAAGGAGAGATCTTCCTCAAGTGAACCGACGAAGATCTACAAATCCATCCGGCCGATTTATTTTCAGTCTAGTGACGTACGGAGGAGCCCATTGAGAAATCGATCGGACGGGTGAAGGGAGAAAACCCGTTCGCAGTAATGGGTTTGTGTATTGAAGTTGTTTACTGTATCAATTGGCGAACATCATACAGGCACGACCGGGAGGAATGTCCCCTTTCCAGTAGGAGGTCACACTGCTTTCGTTCAGGCACGCCTAGCATTCTCAATAGATGACGTGGTTGATGACTGCTCTTCTTGTCTATCTTCATGTCTGTCTGTCTGTCTGTTTCTCTGTCTGTCTCTCTGTCTCTCTGTCTCTCTGTCTGTCTCTCTCTCTGTCTGTCTCTCTCTCTGTCTCTCTGTCTCTCTGTCTGTCTGTGTCTGTGTCTCTGTCTCTGTCTCTGTCTCTGTCTCTGTCTGTGTCTCTGTCTGTGTCTCTGTCTGTGTCTCTGTCTGTGTCTGTGTCTATGTCTATGTCTATGTCTATGTCTATGTCTATGTCTATGTCTATGTCTATGTCTGTCTGTCTGTCTGTCTGTGTCTGTCTGTCTGTCTGTCAGAATCCCCCTGACTTACTTGAGAAGTAATCGCGAAGCGGGTACTTTTCAGCTGCGACATCGATCATCAAGCGAGCTTCACCCTGCTGAGCGGTCTGGAGAGTGCGGGAGAGGTTTGTTACGGTTGCCGAGGGGTCGAGGGACTGGTGCTGGGAGATTACAGTTACATGGGGGACTTCCGGGGGAGATCGTCGGTGTGAGACCGGGAGGGCGTCCCAGTCGTATTGTACAAAGACCGCGAAGAGGAGGATGAAGGCCACCTGGAACAGCGCCAGCAGCAGGCCGAATTTGCGGACATTCCAAGCGGCGGCGGAAAGCTCTTTGGCGGGACTACTGAGGGTGCGGGTGTGGCTGCTGCTGCCATCCTCGCTGCCGTCGTTGTGGTCGGGTACCATGGCTAAGGTGGACGACGACTCGCACGGACTGGACCGAGGCTGCTGCATACGGAACTGGCGGACCTTGTGAAGAAAAACACACACTGATTAATATATAAATAAAATATAAATAAATAAAATATCCATAGCAGAAATTAAAATAAAATAAATAAAATATACATAGCAGAAATAAATACAAAATAAATAAAATACATAATATAATGAATATAAATAAATAAAATATACAGCATAAATAAATATTAAATAAAAATGTAAAATAAGATAATTAAAAATTATTTCTCAATATTAAGAGAAACAAGTCGCCCCTGGTCACTTTTAACAGTCGCGTGGGTAATAGATTCATTGATTAGCTTCAATCATCATGAAAATGAGCAAATCATCGATCGATTGATCACTTGATTGATTGATTGATTACACTGGACTAATCACTTTATAAGAAAATGAAATTTAAATTAATTACACAGTAAAATTTTAAAATCGCTCGAGTGGGCAAAGGGGAAATATTTTATTTATTTTGTGTTTTGTATTTAAGCATTTAAATAGAAGATCGTGCCAATTCTTAATCTTCAATACATCATTGGTAATCTAGATTCCATATTAGACAGCACGAAGTACAGACTCCCCATTGATTGATTGACTGATTGATTGATATAATTTTGAAATGAAGCAACGGTCGATTGATGGAGTATGACGAATCGGTGCTTTGTAAATCACAAATCTTAACTCCAGTTTTGAGTTAAATTCAAAACCAGTTTTCACAAAACGGTTCGCACATTTTTTGATAGGTTTTCAAAATGGAAATTTATTAATTTCTCACCTGGAAGGTTCCCAGTGATCCGGACTCATTAGGTGCTGCTGGCGCGGCAGCTGCTCAGAGGACGAGGACGACGTAACACTGGCCGTTTCCGTTAGAGCCTCTGCCATTAGAGGTCTCGCTCTGATTGGACCCTGAACGGAGTCAGATGTCACTGCTGCTCCCGTGTGTGAAAAGATTCGAGGCAAAAAATGTCACGATTATATATATATATGCGCACTTTTCTTTCTCTGCTCCTGGCAGGCGAACGCAGAGAGGACTTTAAATAATGCTTCCGTCGATCGACAAAATGTAGACTTCTTTGTTTGGCTTTTTGCATTTGGAAAGCAGCCACAGGCACACAGCTGCTCTGCTCGAGGTCAGAGGCAGACAGAAAGAGAACCAGGCAGGCAGAGAGGCAGGGAGGCACGACGCGCACGAGCAGCTGATTTCGATGTACACACACCACAAGCGTGCTTGGCTAACCGAGTCCAGCCATATAACTCGGTCAGTGCATTGCTTCATACAGTGGGCGAATCAAATGGCTTGACCCGATCAGCCAAGCATTCTGTCTGTATGTGTAACGGCGCTTTCCAGCCAATAGGACATCGGAAAAGGGGCGTAGTTAGTTATTCGGCCCATTGGGAAGATTTCAGAGGTGTGGCTTCGAGATAGAGTAATAGTTATTGAGGTAGGCGGGGTCTGTAGTCTCGCGCCAGGCGGCGCTGCCATAGCGGTCAAGTCAAGAGGCATGCATTTACCCATTCCGTATTTATTTTGTCAATAATATTAATCCTACGGGTACGAGTGTCCTGCTCGCACGGTCACGGGTTACTATACCCTCGAAATTTTCTATATCTATACCAGTAACGAGCCCAGACGCACTTCTGCTCAGAAAGCAAAAGATGAGCGGCCCCTTGTTGTTTTGTCTGCCTGCCTGCCTGCCTGCCTGCCTGCCTGCCTGTCTGTCTGTCTGTCTGTCTGTTTGCCTACCTGCCTGTCTGTCTGTCTGTCTTTCTTTCTGTCTGTCTTTCTGTTTGTCTGTCTGTCTGTTTGTCTGTCTGACTGGCTAGCTGGCTGTCTGCATGTCTATCTATCGATCGGTTTAGTCAGTGACGAGTCGAATATTTCAGGATTGTGCATTTGAATGAAAACGTTGTCTTGCCACACCAGCCTCACCGTGCTACACCGGCTTTACCTTGCTACACAAGCCTCACCGTGTTAAACAGGCCTCACCGTGCTACATTACCACACTCTGTTTTACTGGCTGCATCGTGCTACAAAACTGTTCACGCAGACACAAGCTAGGGAGGATAATCAGTCCAAGTTTATTTGTATGAGTACAAACCTTGACATACCTAAAATACTAGTACCGTATTCCCCCGATCTCAAGGGACACTTTTTTGCCCTACCAGTTAATTTCATCCACCCCGGATCTTATCTGTTCATCACCGTTTGCTATTGTTTACCTACAATCAATCAATCAACTGATTCAATGTGCGTCAAGAAATCCCGCTTAATCAATCAATCAAGCGCTGCTAAGTTGCGCTCAAATTTCAACCAATCACGACACAGTGAATCCGACTGAACAGTCAACCGATGACTGGAGGGGTGGGGCTTAACTGTCCCTTGAGATCGGGGGAATATGGTACACTCATATTAACATTGGCGCACTAGTGATGATACTAGTGATCTAGGATACGAATATAGTAGAAAACATTGCTGCAATAGTTAGCAAGCCAAGCTGTCTGATGCGCTGAAGATTCTCGTATCTTCGGCATTCCTCGAAGACGTTCCAATCATGAAACAATCATCCTGGAAAGCGAAAGTTCGGCGATCGTTTGCGCCTAATCTGTCTTTTCCGTTCCTTGCTGGTATTGTGAAAGCAAAGTACTTGAATCACTGGGCCTCACTAATGCAGATTTGCCACATAAAATTGTTGGAAGAAATAAAGGATACCGACCAATCTCGTCTACGCCAGGCGGTGACGTCATTCGTCAGAGGTTACAAAGAGCTGTATAGTACGTATTACTGAACGCTGATTACGACAACGAAGTTTGCTATTTCTGGTCGTACCGCTCTAACATTTGCAGCAGTCAGACGCATGACTTTGAACATCCACAATATGTTGCATTATAGCAAAGTACTTATAACTTTACAGTACAGCCTTTACAGGCAGACAGAAAGACATACATACATGCAGGCAGACAGGCAGAGATGGACAAATAGGCAGGCAGACAGTCAGAGCAGCAACAGTCAGGTAGACAGTCAGTAGGGCAGCCAGAGCATACAAAGAAAACTAAAGACAGACAGACAGACAGACAGACAGACAGACAGACATGCAGACATGCAGACATGCAGACAAACAGACAAACAGACAGACAGACAAACAAGCAGACAAATGGAAATACACTCAGACAGACAGGCAGACAGGCAGGCAGACAGGCAGACAGGCAGACAGGCAAACAGGCAGACCGGCAGACAGGCAGACAGGCAGACAGGCAACAGTCAGGCAGTCAGTGAGTGGGGCAGCCAGAGCGCACAAAAACAATAATGAATTACGTGAACGATGATCGCAGAGGTTTCTTATATGTCATACCATGCTCAAATTTACTATCCTTGGTTGGCATTCTTCCGACCCAGTTTGCCTTGTCCTGCCAATGGTGCAACTGTCATTCAACTGCAACATTCCGTTGATATATCTGAAGAAGTCCTCCTGATTGAACCAAACGAAATCCGGAGAGTCCTTCTATTTCACACTGATATGAGGCACGAATCGACTTGTCCCAAACGCCTCCACTACCGATACATTGGCAAAAGCCCGCGACAAAGCCCGGCTACTCGTCTTACGGCGACCTGAATCAGGCAAGTGGTTGGTCTGTCTCCCTAATCCTAATGTTTCGACTCTGCTAGTAGATGATGTCCTTCGGATTGCGGTCGTCTTACGCCTGGAAGCCAGTGTCTGTGAGCCACACACATGCCGATGTGGAGGACTGGTCAACCGAGACGGCCATCATGGAGGCCGGAGCAGCAGCAGCCAAAGCCGAGACCCACAAGATTAACCATTACAATGTTTTGACTGGTCGTTTTTCCTTCAGCCCTATGGACTTTGAAACTCTTGTTCCGGCCGGAGCGGCCACCAAGCGACCCATCCTCAGGCTCGTCGGCTGGACAATATCTACTCTGTTCTTAACCTGAAGCGTTAACTTTTTTGCTGTTGTTTGGGCTTTTCTTCAGTGCGATACCTCTCGTATGGCTATTAAAATATGCGCGGTATAAAAAGTAAATGGCAAAAGCATTCCGTTCACGCACCGACTGGCACCACCGAACTTTCCTTGACCTTAACACAATGTCTGGCCGATGCTTTTCCATGAAATGTGGACTTCATAAGCGCGCAAAGATAAAAGTGTTGAAAGGACTCCAGTGTTCAATGGAACGCCTAGCCCAGTTGAAAGGCTTGCATAGCGAAATCGAAAGAGATGTCGAGCCGGACCGCGTCTGTTTCTCTGTCTGTCTGTTTTTCTGACTGATTGACTGACTGACTGACTGCACGTCTGCCTGCCTGCGTGCCTGACTGCTTGCCCGACTGCCTGCCTGCCTGCCTGCCTGCCTGCCCGACTGCCTGCCTGCCTGCCTGCCTGCCTGCCTGCCTGCCTGCCTGCCTGCCTGCCTGCCTGCCTGCCTGCCTGCCTGCCTGCCCGACTGCCTGCCCGCCTGCCTGCCTGCTTATGGGTCAAAGTTCAACAGATGAGACGTAATCGCTGTTAGGAAAATTTGGTAAATCAGTCCCACGATTCATAACTTGCAGTCTATTAATGGCTCTCTACTGGTATAATTGTCAAGGAGTACGAGAATGATCAGAGCGCAATACTGGCCAAAGGTAAATAATTCTTAACGGCGCACGCAAATCAATTGACCGGGGTAAATGGCGGATGGGTTCCCAATCTCCGGATTGAGCGCCTGCAGCTGGGCAGTGGTCATACCGTAGGTGTTGCTAATTGCCCAGAAGGAATCGCCCGATTGGACCGTATACGTCTGTTTACAGCTCGATCCTCCTCCACTGCCGCCGGTCGGAATGACACAATCGCATGGATTGGAGCAGTAGACGCTTCCACTGGCAATACCGAAGGATCGTAGGACGGCTTCGTAGATTTTGATGCGTTTTCGTGCCGCTGTCGGGTTGGACGGCCGGTCTCCACACTCTCTGGCACCGTTGATCTGCTTTATGGTCCTACCGAAGTTTCCGCTCTGAACACCGGTAGCGCTGTGAACGTTGACAGACCAGAACCAGTAGGAGGTGTCCCAGGCGATGACGTCGTTGGTCTTCACCTGGTCAGGGTTTTCGAGCAGGCGGAGATCCCGGTACAGGGCCTGGGACGCAGCTTTGTAGTTATATCCACTAAACACAAAATAAATCGGCAAAGAATTGGCGTGTATAAATATATTCATGTAGTGCTGATAACTTAATAATTAAAATACCCTCTTACAACTGACAAACAGACAGACAGACCAGCAGACAGGCAGACAAACAGACAGACAGAGAGACAAACAGACAGACCAGCAGACAAGCAGACAGACAGACAAGCAGACAGACACACAGACAGACACACAGACACACAGACAGACAGACACACAGGCAGACAGACACACAGACAGACAGACAGACAGACAGACAAACACACAGACCAGCAGACAAGCAGACACACAGACAAGCAGACAGACACACAGACACACAGACAGACAGGCAGACAGACAGACCTGGCTCTTACTATGTTAGCTGCATATATCCCCGTCCGTGGTATCTTCTACCAGGCAGGTCGACACTGCTGGTGTAGGTACCGGCGGGAGGTGGTCCCCATTCCTCTTTCGTAGTGAGGCCAGCTGACTCGTGAATGATGTTCGCCAGGAACATGGCCAGCTCACGCTTGGTGGTGATCTGTCCGTTACCTGCGCGGTTCAGCAGGTTGTTATATTGATCACGGGACGGCGCGCCATACCCACTGGATGAGGTCACCGCGTTGACGAATTGATTGTATGTCACCAACTGTGCGGTCACACTGGTCATCACGCAAACAACGAGAAAAACAGCCACCCTTAATACACACTTCACCATCATGTCTGATTGCCCGTGCGGAAAATGTTGTGGGATAGTTATAACTAAATGATGCCCAACTATATACTGAGAAGAGAAAAGAAGTGGAGAGGATGAATATAACACGAAATTTCGCTCGGTTTATAAAGGGGCGTCGCCAAAAACTTGGCGGCGACCCCAACCGAAGGGCATCACGTTTACAGATTTTTTCATGCGCGCCAAGATCTGAATTTTTGTTGGAAATCAAGAGCAGATTAGCTGAAAAAACCATTAAAAAATTCGCTGGCTTACCTTATCGGGTAAGAATAAGGCTTAGCCTACGTAGGTATACCTACGTAGAATCTCTCTTGTCTGAGCTTTTCTGAGCTTTCGTCACAACGGCATTAAAGCAATGATAAAGGTAAGATATCGAAAGTTCTTGCAGTATTATGGGTCTCTAAAGTTTTCTTGTTGTTTCCGGCACCAAAAGTGAGCCCAGACGACCGGTGTACTCGTGCTCTAAGCTTAGGAGTAAGCTCAGAAAGAGAAGACAATTTGTCTCCGTATTTGCTTGCTTTCCAGCCTGTTTGCCTGCCTGCCTGTCTGCCCGTATGCCTGTCTGCCTGTCTGTCTGTTTGCTTGCCTGTCTACCTGCCTGCCTACCTGTCTGTTTGTTTGTCTGTCTGTTTGTCTGTTTGTCTGTTTGTCTGTCTGTCTGTTTGCTTGCCTGTCTGTCTGCCTGTTTGCCTGTCTACCTGCCTGCCTACCTCTCTGTCTGTTTGTCTGTCTGTCTCCCTGTTTGTATGTCTGACTGCCTGTCTGTTTGTATGCCTGTCTGTTTGTCTGTCTGTCTGTTTGTCTGTCTGCCTGCCTGTCTGTCTGTTTGCCTGCCCGTATGCCTGTCTGCCTGTCTGCCTGTTTGTCTTGATGAGATTTCATTCGTACGTATTACTGTAATCCCGTTGATATTCGTACGGTATTCGATTGGGATCACACCATATTTTTTTGTTTCCAGGCATTTATTATATCCATCTACACCAGGGAAATCTAAAAGGCGAAACACATAAAATCATCCAGGGGTCACAGACAAGTAATTAGACTAAGGAAAACATAAACTTGTATTGAACAACAGTAACAGCGAAATTTGGGATTGACTGGAGAATTAGATGAAGACCGATTAGCGCGCGCATTGTTCAGCCAGAACACAAGTACGAGGAAAAGTCTGTATTTCGGCTCACCCTCCACTTGGTCGATAAATCGACTTACTCATGGATTTCTCCTTGATGGCGGGTGCTTGATTGTTTGATTTTTAGAAGTGCTATAGTATAATAGGATATAGCACAGCAAATCAAACAATCAAGCACCTGCCATCAAAGAGAAACCCATGAGTGAGCCGATTTACGGACCAATTGGAGGGTGAGCCGATTTACGGACCAATTGGAGGGTGAGCCGATTTACGGACCAACTGGAGGGTGAGCCGATTTACGGACCAATTGGAGGGTGAGCCGAATTATAGACTTTGACAGGTACCGGAAATCGGGTCCCACGTACGTAGTCACACACACAGACCTTAAACGGGGGAAGGGATCAGAGCACACCCATATTAAGGGTGTATTTTATCATCACTATTTATCCGACGGTCGGTTCGATTATCGAAAAACGATCCATAAATGCCCTGGGTCGTATTTTTGTCTCTCCTATGACGTGAAACTCCTTAACCAATTGAGGCTCGGGACTTTCGGCGGCCCTGAATGTTCGGGTCCTTGGCGATAACGGCGAGCACGCAGACCGCGGACTCAAGGAAGAGGTCCGCGACGAAGACGAGGGGCGAGGCAAGAGCGGCCAGCGCTTTAAACGGCATGTCATTGCTGAAGCTGCGCAGCACGCCGAAGGTGTATCCGTAGGCACGGATGGCGAAGATGAATCCGGCGAGGAAGTCTAGCAGGAAGATGGTGGGCACGGACCAAAAGAGTCCGAAAATGAGTGACGGCACCGTAAGCGGCACGAGTCTGTGTGAATGAGAATGAGAACCACTCAAATGAGAATCCCTTGAGAAAATCCTTAGTCTTAAAAAGGAGACAGGCACACAGACTAGACAGACAATCAAACATACAGACAGATAGACAGGCAGACAGACAGATAGACAAGCAGACAGACAGACAGACAGACAGACAGACAGACAGACAGATAAACAGACAGACGGACAGACAAGACAGGCAGACAGACAGACAGACAGACAGACAGACACAGTTCCACGAACCTGGAAGCCCAGTGTTGAACTGTTCCCAACGGATGGTTATGCGACAGGGCGATGGTCAGGCTTGCCTGGAGCGCTCGCTTTCGCTGCTGAATCTGCTCGCCCAACGTGGCAGCGCTGTGGCCCCAGACCTCACCGTCCACGAAGTCGAAGGTATAGTGCAACCGATTGGCGATCGTCGCAAAATACTGGTCTTCGCTCGCACCGCTGGCGATGATCTTGTCGTACCCCACTTGCTTCTCCACAATGGAACTTGTGACGTACCAGGAGCCCTTCCAGATCAACAGGGGCTGGTGGAAAATCTTGAACTGGAAGCGTGTCTGACCGAGATCGTCGGCGATCTTGGCCGCGTCCACGATACTGATCACCCAGTTGTTTTGGCCGCCGTTGGTGTAGGAGGTAGCGCCCGCACCGAAATGGTGTTTCCCGCTGCTGCAGAAGTTGACAATGCCTTGGACGGCTTCGTCGGTCAAGACAACATTTTCATCCAAATGCACAATCCTGAAATATTCGACTCGTCACTGACTAAACGGATCGATAGATAGACATGCAGACAGCGAGCTAGCTAGAAAGACAGACAGACAGACAGGCAGACAGACAGACAGACAGACAAACAGACAGACAGACAGACAGGTAGAGAGACAGGCAGACAGGCAGACAGACAGACAGGTAGAGAGACAGGCAGACAGGCAGACAGACAGACAGGTAGAGAGACAGGCAGACAGACAGGCAGACAGACAGATAGACAAATAGACAGGCAGATAGATAAACAGACAATTAGACATGCACAAGTTACCATTCGTTAGCTCCAACATTTTCACTCGGCTCCTCTAGACAGTATTGCAACGCACGAGCTCTATTCAAAACATTCGGTCGAAAGTCTCTCGGCACCACTCTTTCGAGCAAGTTGCTGTTCCGTTCAATCCCCACCGGCATGTCTGTAATGACTTCTACTCGATAATTTTGAAGGGCAGAATTTCCCAACACTTCCAGGTTCTTCCGCGCGACTTCACATGTCAGCTCGGCGTTGTAGCCTCGTGTGAAACTGCGGAAGGTGACCGCCGGCGGATCGATCGTGTTGAACTTCGGGGCGACGCCACGCTTGAAGGAGTTAAACATAACTAGCCCACAGAAGTTAAAGATTGCTTGGGGAAGCCAGAGGAGGGTGGCCAAACGGGACACGAAGAGCACGGCCATGAAGATGGCACCGGCCGGACCGGATGGGGTGGCAGGAACGGGCTCATCGTACGGATCCGGCGGGGAAAGCGGTTGGTACGTGTCACGGAGAATGCCAATGGCAAACCGATTCTCAAAGACGTAGACGAAAAAAATGATCAAAACCAGGTGCCCGATATGTTTGCCGATGGAGGCGAGGTCGGCTGCCTCGTTTTGCGATGGCACATGAACCTGCAGGAAATACGATAGACAAAGCCTCTGAATTATTTTGCAGCCTACCTGCCTGCCCGCCTGCCTGCCTGAACCCCTATTTCTGCCTGTCGATCATTACGTCTGTCTGCCTGTCTTTCTGTCTGTCTCTATGTCTGTCTGTCTGTCTGTCTGTCTGTCTGTCTGTCTGTCTGTCTATCTGTTTGCTTGTCTATCTGTCTGTTTGCCTGTCTGTCTGTCCTTCTGTTTCTCTGCCGGTTTGTCTGCCTGTCTATCTTTCAGTATTACCTCTCAATAACGGGGCTTTCTCTCTCTTCAACAAGAATCTCAGAGCGAACTAGGTCATGGCAATTTGTAGGCCAAAGACCATATCCTCTAAACTAACTTACGTTTGGGAGGAGAAAGCTGGATCGACGGCGAGTCATTTTGGAAGACGAGCCCACACAAATTCCAGAAACCTAAACAGGCAGACAAAGCATAACAAAAAAAGGTGCAAAATCAGGGAAATCCCTTTACCCAGGACCGTTAACTACTTCTGAGTGAGAGTACCCCTCAACCGCAAGTCAGTCGGTTATTTCCCTCAATCTGCGTATAAGCCAAATATTAAACAACAAGCGCCTCAAGTTTAAACGGCACTATGACTGGGAGGTAAAGCGCTTAGAACTCTCGTTGGAATTAAGTGCTAAAATTACGCAGTTTGACTTGGAAGCACCAAACAACGCCCTTTTCTGTGTATTTTACCCGTATGGTTGTTGCTCTCTCCATCTATATTTAGTTTTTTTTCTCTCTCCTTTCTCTATACCACCCCACTCTTCTCAACATAAACTGTAGCGACCCGAATTTGCAGTCTGACGTTTCTCACACTGTGTTCACTTAGACGCCCTTCTCCAATTTGCCTGTCTGCCTGCCTGCCTGCCTGCCTGCCTCTGCCTGTCTGCCTCTGCCTGCCTGTCTGCCTCTGCCTGCCTGTCTGCCTCTGCCTGCCTCTGCCTGCCTGCTTGTCTCTGCCTGCCTGCTTGTCTCTGCTTGCCTGTTTGTCTCTGCCTGTCTGCCTGCCTGCCTCTGCCTGCTGCCTGCCTGCCTCTGCTTGCCGGCCTGCTTCGTGTCTGTGTCGCTAAATTTGGACTCTCGTCGTGGCTGTACTTCCGCTGCTGGGGTATTCCACCGACGAGCCTTCAAACGCAGTTCGTGGCTTGCCAAAAAAGAGAGTATCCGATCCGGCAGAACCATGGCGGAGTCGCGAAAAATAAATAGCCCTGAGTACTGTATACTGTACTTGGTATACATGTTTAAAGAACGCGCTCTCGTTTGAAGTCAACGACATTTTAGAGATGATGGTGATGCAGCAGCAGCAGGCTGTTGTCGGATGAGTTTCAATTTCCCCGCGAGTTGGGAGCGGTTGAGATGCGGAGGAGAAAAAAGTTGCCGTTGCCCGCGACAGATCATGTATCAATTCTGTGGCTACTTTTAGCCGGACGTGTGCACGATGTCAAGAGCGCTCGGACAGACGCGCCGCGGCTGGGAAGTCGTTAAGGTCTCCAACAACGTAGCGCAAATTGAGCCTCGGTGTATGGGGTTCGAGGGCGTACCACAAGGCCTTCACACTTCAGTATTTCAAACCGAATCACAGAGATAACAGACACTTCTGTCTACACCGTTTACTATCAGTCTGTTCATTCGTCCGTCCGTATGACAGTATCTATCCTTCTGTCTATCAGTCTGTCTGTCTATCTGTCTGTCTGTGTGTCTGCCTGCCTGCCTGCCTGCCTGCCTGCCTGCCTGTCTGTCTGCCTGTCTGTCTGTCTGTCTGTCTGTCTGTCTGTCTGTCTGTCTGTCTGTTCTTCATCTATTTTAACGGTCATATTGGACACAGACAGGGACACAGTCGCCCCCGGTTCTCTATGGTAACTCTCGCATATTCAGTTCTTAATTTTAAACCTTTTGATAGGAATCTCCGTTTCTGGAAAAGATTACTAATTTGTGAATTTACTGAATTACATCAGTCGTACTCCATGAGAAAGCGGAATTCCATCCCTCGCTGGGTCTGGCAAGCGAAATAGCTGTACAAGAAGCCAGGCAGACACGTCGATCGCTGATGTGAGTGACACTGGAAGAAGTTACTCCGTAATTATAAGACCTCGCACAGGCGATCAAGTCATGCCTTCTTATAGGGAAAGTCTGGACAAGCGGCGCCACCTTCTGCGTAAGCTTTCGTAGGTAAAAAAGTGTCGTAGATGGGAAAGTCCCCACGCATGTGTGCTTGCGTGTCTTGTCTAACAGGGCAGGGAAAGCGAAGAAGCACACCTTGCCGGTGCGGATCGTGACCGATGTCTTCAAGGCCAAGCGTCGGCTCACCGAACATGCGCTCAGTGTTGGGAACTCCGTAGACAACAACGAAGTCCTCGTCGGACCACCACCGGCGCACTTTCACAACCGTGGCATGCCGTGGGGCGCGTGGCGGGACGGCGACCCGGGTGAAAAGTTCGCCGCAGTGCAGGCGCATTTGATCGAGGATCAAGTGCGCAGACAACCCAAATTAAGTTAATATACACACATGGCCTGATGACAAAGCCAATTCAGACATTGCCTAATCCCAGGCACTCAGGCATTAGAGACATTGTCTGAATCCAGGCACTCAGGCATTAGAGACATTGTCTAAATCCAGGCACTTAGGCATTAGAGACTTTGCCTGAATCCAGGCACTTAGGCATTAGAGACTTTGCCTGAATTCAGGCAATCAGGCAATGCGGACATTGTTTGAATCCAGACAATCAGGCACTTCCAGAGAATCCAGGCATTCAGACATTAGAGCGAGATAATGTCTCAATTCAGACAAAGAGTAATTGAGACCGGCGACGGATCTCTTGCCTAACTTCAGATAATATCAGCAATGACTGGATTCATATAATGAATGAAATGGCTACAATGGGTCTCTCCTATGTCTCCACTTAGGGCGCAGACATCTACAGAGTGGCGCGAGGCAAGAGGTCACCGCGACTCTCGTGGCCCGCACCGCGGCAACGCAGGCGGAACTGCCAGCCGGCTACGAAGACATTGCAGATGCGCTTTTTGCCACGGCCATGGATGTGACTGATGCGCACGAGCGTCTGCTGGAGACAAATGTGGCACACGGGCATCGGGACCCTTTCGCCAAAGCGGATTTGTCTCAGTTCAGCTGCACGAATGCCGTACGCAGGCACATGCTGCTGCAGCAGCAGAGACCTGAAAGGATGGACAGGTGCCGCAAAAAATATGAGGATTTCCGGTTGGTTTATCTGGTGCCTTAATGCAAGTCTGTCTGTCTGTCTATCTATCTATCTATCTATCTATCTGTCTGTCTGTCTGTCTGTCTGTCTGTCTGTCTGTCTGTCTGTCTGTCTGTCTGTCTATCTGTCTGTTTGTTTATTTGTCTGTCTGTTTGTCTATCTGTCTGTCTATCTGCAGTTTTTTTTGTCTATTGCCTAAATCAGTTAATGACTTTCACTGATAGATGGGAGCACAAGAAGGAGATCAACAGCTTCCGCCAAGACGTCATCAACAGGATCGGTCTG
>LRSR01004475.1:0-15198 GCA_001579985.1 Hypsibius dujardini
GTGGAGAACACATATGCAAGGTCCACGGTGTTAGGTCTACCAACCGGAAGTTGGGTAGTTAACAAGTTTATTAGACTGAAAGTAAAGATGGATAGATAAGTAAACTAGAAGAAAGGAAAGAGGAAGTAAAATTGCTTCTAAAACACATGCTTATATACATGCTGCAGTGTATTGATAATGACCTTTTGTCCTTGGGTACACAACAACGGGAAGATTCTCTCACGAATCAGACCGCTCTTCCTGCTGTCGAGACAGAGATAGCCCAATTAGATAGTATTCATTCCCATACGCTTCTCCTAACGCGAGCCATGAACGAGGTGTTCAGTCCGATATTGTTAGTTAGCTACGCGTTGGACTTGGTGGTGTCCATCAGCTTTGCCGCGTGGTACGTGGGGGACACATTGTTTGATCATAGCACGTACGCGGTGGCCCTCGGATGCATGGTTCTATTGTGGGATTTTGCCCTAGCGTTACCATTGCCGTTTGTTAGAGTTGGGAGCCAGCTACAGTGAACGCCAGAAAATTTTAGCGGCGGCTGTTTAATTAAGTGTATTGTCTTTCCCACAGGGTGATCGGTTGGCGGGACCTATACGCTCATTACGGTTCCCGATTAAACTGCACGGCCGTGTTGACGGGCTCGGTAGCGGTGATCCAGCAGTACGTCAATGATCATTGTGTCTGTACGTTTGCTATATAGTGCATTGATTTTCCCGTGTCCCAAACTAGTCTGTAGAGAAATACGATAACTGTTTTCTTTTTTGCTCTAACCGATGGGTTCTCCATTTCTATGTGTACACAGCCGAATTCTCCGTCGCTTCAACTGGCCGTCAAGTTGCAAGCATTCGAAGACGTGTCACGAAATTACGTCCGCATGTTCACAGGAATGGGTCTCATAGATTTCTCCAGTGGCATCACGGGAGCGGTTAGTCGAAACTTCCGGCTACAAGCCTTTATGCCCAAACGGCACAAATTGCTTGTGCTCGTTCCAACAACTGTCTTTTTTTGCTTACTTCCTTTACGCTAAATACAGTATTGTCAGTAATGAAGACAACTGTTTTTTTTTATTGAGCTTTGATTACTTCCAACGTTTTTCTGGATTTTTCACGGAAATATCAGCTTTTCAAAATCCTTCTAAAGTATTTTTGTGAGACGAGGGAATTCTCGAACAGTTTCTTGAATATCTGGCCAAGTAAAAAAGTTCCACATAGCTCCTCTCCCATGCCTCAAAATGTTTTTTGATGATGCCACTCGTCTTGGAATTGAATTTTGGAATGGGTAATATATTTTTTTGTTGTCCACTAAATCTTAAATACCGATATTTCCCCAGTAAATGGCCAGGAAAGTGGAATCTTCAAGTTTTTTACACTTTGAAATTGTCTCAAAACAATTCACTGTGCGCCTCAGCCGAATTGAATTTTGAAAATAATCATTAACGTATGGCTATTTGAGAAAACAAAATTGAACCCCTTCTGCGATCCAGGTATGCAAATCACCCCAAGTCAGCAAAAGTGGGAATATCCGCTGTTGGACCACGCCCAACAAGTCCTCATATCCAATCATTACAGCGGGTTAAATTATAGTACCGTGCTCAGTTAATAAGTCTATCTACCTTATTAACCCGATTCTGCTGCTACAGCGGCTGATTACTTGTATGTAATAACTAATGTGTGTGCTATTTACTATCATTTCTATAGTTGACACTTTACTATATAAGCATGTGTTTTAGAGGGAATTGTACTTCCTCTTTCCTTTCTTCCAGTTTACTTATCTATCCATCTTTACTTTCAGTCTTATAAACTTGATAACTACTGTTAGGTCTACCAACAGGAAGTTGGATAGGTAACAAGTTTATTAGACTGAATAAATGAATGAACTTGAAGAAAGAAAAGAGGTAGTACAACTGCCTCTAAAACTAATAAAACATATGATTATATAGTAAAGTGTTAACTATAGAATTGATAGTAAATAGCACAAACATCACAATTACATACAAGTAAATAGCTGTAGCAGCAGAATAGGGTTAACAGGGTAGATAGACTCACTACCTAAGCAAGGTACTTGTGAGTTAAAGAGCTATAATGATTGGGTATGAGGATTTGTTGGGCGTGGTCCAACACTACCCAACTTCCGGTTGGTAGACCTAACACCGCGGACCTTGCATATGTGTTCTCCACTTTTAGACGCTAACCATTGTGCTGACTTTTCTGCTGTTGGCTGGCGATGTTTAGCGGAGCTTCAACTTGGCTGGCACTGCGTCGCCGGTTGCCAGTTTGGAAGCCAACTACAGGGTGATTCACTACCACGTGGACACGCGCGATCGGTTGTCAGAGGAACTGTGCGCAACTGATCATGTCCTTGTGGTTAGCTTAACGAAGGTGATTCAATTTAGGAAAAGTTAGCGTTCAAATAATTAAGAAAAAGCAGACAGCCACTCCATGCAGCTCTACCCAGAAAAGGTGACCATTTTATTTTCCTCGGACGAAAAAAGTATTCTTCTTGGTCACTGTGATTGCTCTTCCTATGCACTTTTTCGTACTTTCCTGAACGTTTGTCGATGGCCTATTAGAAAAGTATCACTTCAGAGCCTAAATTGACCGATTGAGAGAACCAGGCCTGTCGATAACTTGTCCATCCGATATTAGGGAAGGGTTTTCAGATGCTGTATCTTAGTATTGTTCAACTCTAGGTTCTCAACTCAGACAACAAACAGGCTTATTTTATAGATATTTGCACTGAAAAACTAGAAACGGGAACGAACGAACATGAACCAACATGTTTTTGATCTGAAAGTTTTCAAAATACGTCAAGAACGAACTTTTGGCGCCATTTTTTTCATAAAAATATTTTTCATAAATCGGTCTCCGAACCAATTTGCCTTTCAGAAGGTTCCATGTGAAGCCTATCTGTTCTGCTATGGATTGCTATAAGCCGATTTTCGAAGTAGGGTGGCTCACTTTCGTATCATTAAATTCAGTCATAAGCGCAAAATGTCAAAAACTATCAGCCAACTTAGTCCAATTTTTTTAGTCAGTGCCCCTGCCTTACAGAATAAAAATGGAAACATCCCAGTCAGGTATTTAAACGCAAAACAGTTAGGCTTCATATAATCTGAAAACATTTGACCAAAATAATGAAAACCATATTTTTGGTGATTTTATTAAAGTGTCCATGTGGTAGTGAATCACCCTGTCTACATGAAACATGCCCCTCTAACTCAACCCGCATCACATTATCGGTTCATCTATGCGTAAAACGTCAGTCGAAGAACGAAAAATGAAACACGGAACGGAACGACTGAATAGCACGGACCACATTTCACCCTACATGGCGACGAATTCAGCCTCATGCATGCCAGGCGTCCGAATTCGCAATAAAAAAGTGATGGTCAAGGGTGCTTAGGATTCGGGGCCACAATGCCATAGCTATTTCAGGCTAAAGCATGGACCGAACAGTTGATTAGTCGACGAGAACTGAAGTTTGTATATTGATGAACGAATGGCGGGACATATTTGAACGGTCGGCAAAAATTGCCGGCAGTTTAGGTTGCGGATGAAGCCTGGACGCAAACCGGCGGCACAAATACCACGATGGTTGTTTCGCGGAAACTCAATGCTCGTGACAGGGTTCTTCTGTTTTGGCCTGGCAGTCGCAGTAGTCCGAATTCCAGTCTCCACCAGTTTCGGTGCGCGTAGTGCATCGCTGCGAGCCTATACCAGATGGGACAGCAGTACTTAAAAGTTTCAAGCAAAGGTAGACTAACTTGTCGACGTGGTTAAGAGTTGTTTGCTTGTTTCACGTTTTTAAATATACTCTCCTGTTTTTCAAATCGCTGCTATTGCGAGATCACTATGGATTCTAAGAACCTTTCCTCGTTTTCGCATAATTGACTTTATGAAAGTGAGGCTCCACTTACCGCACGTAGGTGATCATGAACGTAATGAAGATGACGATGAAGGACCCTCCAAAACCCATCACGTATTGAGGCACTGTTCGAACATTGAAGTATTAGAGCAATGTACAAGCACCTGTGGTCGAAATTCACGGAACTAGTACAGCACCGCGTTTAGTGATTGCTCAGTTTAGTGATTGCTTAGTTTTTGCTAACAAGGGAAGACGACCAGCACGCGGCTTTAATTTCAGTTTGAGAGTCTTTCTAGCCCCCCCCCCCACCATTTCATTTACATTACAAGGATTTTTCTTACATATCAAAGAATCAGACAAGACGACAATAAATAAAAAACTCAGATTTTATATCAAACTGGCTATTTTCACCCATTTTACCTGGGAAATAAAACTAGGTCCCGCACGAAAAAGGCTAACTTCACCCATTTGACCATTCGGTGACCGTTTTTCGTGGTGGCCACCCGCAAATTGCCGCATTCCTTAATGGTCACCCGAAAATGACAGGATTTCTTAGCGGTCACCCGAAAATACTCGGAATCCGTAGTGGTCACCCGGAGTCTTCAGGAAACCGTAGTGGTCATCCGGAAGGGGCCGGATTCCTCAGTGGTCACCCGGACATGACTTGAATCCCTAGTGGCGACTAAGGTTTCCTAAGGATTTCGGGTGACTACAAAGGTTTCCGGTCATTTCCGCATTACCTTTATGGTTTCCGGGAGATTTCGAGCAACCACTAAGATTTCCGGTCATTTCTGGGAGACCACTAATGAGCTTTTGTTAAAGGTCACGAATTTTAGAGTAGTGATAAATAGTCAAATGACTGTTTTCACGCATTCTGTGATGGAAAATAGACATAACCATTTTATATTGTTCATTTCGTTTTTCTTCGTGTGTTTTCGGGTAGTGCATGTTTCTGACTGCCAAAGGATATTTAGCAATAGCACAGACATACCGTGTGACGGACCGCAATCTTCACCTCGGAAACCGCAGACTGGACGGCTAGGCACCGGCCACACGCCCGGCCAATCCATAACGGCAACTTGTCGCAGCGGAGTGGTGTGTCCGTCTTGGATCAGGATCACCTGCGTTCAAACGCAACAAAACCAGTTGACCCCAGTACGTGTAAAGTAAGCTAGACGTCACACCAAAATTCTAAAAATAAAAGACAAGAAAAGCAGCGAAACTTCAAATTTCACATAACCAAAAGCGGTATCGTGTAAAAGTCCTTTTTCGTCTTTTTTCCCACATGCTTCAAGATCGCTGATTTTTTATCCAACAACGTTCAATGTAGGGTCTTTAATCATTATCTCACATTCAAATGGTGAGTGATGGCCATCGCACTTGTCCTTTCTCCGCCTTCGTCGATAGTGAAGTCTCCCGCCTTTGTGTGGAACGTTCGGTTCATGAAGAGCTTAGCGAGCTGTTTGCCACTGGTTGACCAATTGTTACGTCGCGTTTCCTCCAGAACCTAGAGCGAAAAGTACCCTTTAATGAAGTGACTGGTTTCGGCGAGAAACGCAGGCATTGAATACATTCTTACCTCCGCCATGCCCATCAACGTCATGTACGTGGCAAAGATATGCGGGTCCATCTGACGGTTTACACGGCATTTATTAAGCCGGGTTTTTCGCATCAACTTAACAGATGATACTATTCACGGCGTTTCAAACACTTTAGCTTGTTAAGAGGAATTCGCCGCATGAAAAATGGCATTTTGGACCCTTAGCCTAATCGTCATGTTTTCTTTGCCTCTTATAAAATGCTTTATTTCATAACCGTTTAATAAAAAAATGGCACACCTATCGTCTGAAAAAATCAAATTGAAAAAAAACACGCTACAGAAGTTGGGGAAAGGGGGGCCGAAGAACCCAAAATATGCCCAAAACATTTCACCCTGGCAATATTTGCAGGTGTTTTTGATAATTAACTTTTTTACACGATCGAAGATGATAAAAAATATTAGAAAAAATCAGCCTTAAATTAGACGGCAAGATTTGAAAAAGATTCGCATCCTTAGGTAGGGGTGCACGACAAAAAAACAGTTTCATAACCACAACATTAGACACAAGTGTCTGTAAGCGTTCAGCCAAGTTTCCAATGCAGCTTTTTTAATTTAGACTTGACATGTTACTTGAACATGGGAGAGAAAATGAGTAACAAAGCGACTAGAAGGCGTAGAACCTAGTGGGGGAAATGTTGGAAAACTGCGTAGAACCATAACCTCCCGTGGTGTAAACAAACGTGACGTCATAGCATTTAGACGTTTTCCCTTTTATCAACGCTTTGCATTCCTATTGATCCTGACACATACAATTTCGGAAAATTTTTACCGTTACGGCCTTCTAGCAACTCTGTACATTTCCTGGCAACAGTTCACATTGTCATGAATACTACCTTACCCGTGTTGATCGAAAAAGTCGTCCATGTTTTCCAGAATAGAGTGCACAAAATAGAAGAAAATCGAATATTTATACACGTTCACGTATTACAGAGCGAGAAGAAATCGCACTGTTGTTGATACAGCAATTGAGGGTACGAGACAAATGCATGCAATGGGGTCCGTTTTTACTGCCCTAGGAGCCCAATCTTCCCGATCGTTTTTCTTACTTTTTTGAATGTGTTTTCTTATTACGACTTGATCATGGCAAAGATAAATATTCAAAGTACTTGTGGTGCCAAACTGGTAAAACGCATTTTCAGACGCCGGTATACGGCGAGTTCCCCTAAACCGTATGAGTGTCCCGAATTTGCGTTCAAACGTTCAAACATCTCTGATAGAAAAGTGCCCTACAATTGTTGTGACCACGCCTCGGCCGAGAACTACCAATTTTCTTACTTTTTGGTTCGGCCGGAACTTGTAGCCATACGAATCTTCTGTCAACTTCCTGATCTCCCTAAGGAGCTCGGGATTCTCGTCCAAAATAAGCGGCTCCACGACGAGAAGACATCTATAGGCTTTTATGAGGACCTGTAAATGCAGCGCACAACATAGATTGGTAGTATGGAAGAGGTAGTGGTGATGGAGACTGTTATGACTGGTGAGTTTTACATCGTCCGGTGTTTTGTTGGTGTGAGTCCAGGTATTGACACCCATTATTGTACTTTGACCCAGAGCGGAGAAGGTGAAGTAAACCTTCATTAAAAGCCGACAGTATTATGTTAACATGCATGGCTACAATATCGTCAACGACGACGTGCTTACGTAGTCGCCGTTGGTCATGTTGAGGTCCGCTGCAGCAGTCTGGATAGAAAAATGTTTGTAATGTACTCGGTCCGTGGATGGTTTTAGTAGTACTATGCTTGAGCGATGGCAGATTCAAACACTCTGACCAGGAGGCTTTGGAGGTCTTGCACGTTTCCCGTGTAGAATATCACTGTTGCCAAAGACAAACCATGTCAATATGATGATTAGAAAGGCCCATTTTGATTTTGGAGGTGTTCAACTTGAAGGCGAAGGGAAGCACCATAAAATCCTCTTCCATTGATAATATCAGATAAAAATATGACCAAATAGTGGAGCTTGGCGGGCTTGTTTAATTTTGAAACTAGAGCACATCACCAGTGGTATTTTTCGTATAAAACTGTTCGCTTTTGTGTGCTCCGTTAAAACCTGACTTCAAACCTGACCTCTGCTCAGGTGTCTGACTGGCGCCATGAGTGCCCCATAGTTCGTGCTGGGATCGGTGGAGTTGAAGGTAAACAGCGTTGCTTGAGCGGTCGGTATAGCCGCGAGTATGAACTGCCGAAGAACTATGAAGAAGCGTTCGGGGAAGGGGTCAAAGTTGGTCTCGGCGAAGAGGACGATATTGAGCCAGTGGAAATGCCGCATCATGCTCTCAAACGTTCGCAGAAAGTCGGTCAAAGAGTTGCGGGCGGTGCTGATCCACGTGGGCCACTTTTGTTTGTCGCGTAAATTGTCCAGCATAATGACACTACCATCAACCACAGAGCCCTTACAGATCAACAGGAAAATTGCGGGCAATGACGTACTTGAATTAAACAAACCTTGAGAGGTAAAGGTCGTCCAATCCTGTTGCCAATTTCGCTCCCTTGTCCACTGAAATTATTTCGTCAAAAACAAGACATCCTACAGTATATTGTTTTCAGTCTGTAACAACATAAACTTTTCGTTGTCCAAAAAACGTATTGTGTCACGATACCGAAAAACATTTTGTCTATCTTCATGACCTTTATGAAGAAATTATCGCGAACACACCGACCTAGCGGCGGCATTTGAGTTTTCAAACAGCTGGTGCAATTTTTCACCTTAAGGGTATTGAACACCCTCAACTGACCACCTCAGAAATGGGCCATTATTTCACGGCTTCTACTTGGCCAGATTCGAAGTTTTTACCAATAGACAACGGTTCCGGCAAGGAGGTTCCCCACGCCTCACATGCGCGGCGGTTCCCTTAGAAGAACAAACACGACATAAAGAACTGTCTTCCATCGCCCATATCAAAGCAACTGTTGGCAAAAACTGGAATCTCTCTACGAATCACAAACAAAGCTAGCTATAACGTTTCCAGCCAAATGAAAAACAGTTACCCTGTAGGTATCTAAATGTTGAAACCAAAAACATAATGTCTCTTTGTAACTCCGCACACCGGGGTCCGATAACGCCCATTTAAATGCAATATTTAAAGGTTTCTTCTGTAGTGATAATTGTAATTTATTGTTATGGATCTTATTTTTGACAGTTCTTTAACTATAGGCGATGGTAGAATGTTTTTCGATTTCGTGTTCTTCTTCAAAGGGAACCGCCGCACATGTGAGGCGTAACTAACCTCCTTGCCCCATCCGTAGCAGAAGACTTAAACCATGGCATTTTTTCCGAGGGGTCAGTAGGGAGTGGTTCGTCCCCTTAAGTCGAACCAGCCGTGACCGTGTCGCCACGTTGTCGTCTCAACCCGGCCTATTGTTTGATAATCAGATGCTAATCTAATGACAGATGAAATGCCATGAACGACACAGTAGCCGAGCCCACGATGATAATTTTTACCCCCCCCCCCACTCTCCAAGACTGACCTGTTTGCGCGAATACTGTCACGTCGGGCTTCCACTGCTGCTCTCGCTTTCGTCGCTCGACGAAGTAGTGATACGCCTGCGCGTTCTCATACTGGTCATTCCAGGTCACATAGGGCTGGTCGCACGAGTGGACGTACGTCTGGGTGATATTGAGATATGGATACGCCCGGCTGATGTCCACCCGAGCCTGGTCAAACGCCGGTCCCGTGAATGTCAACGTGCCGAGTCGGACGGGAAATGCCATGGCTAAGGTTAGGACTTCGATTTGCAGGATTCGGCGAGTATCCCTTGTTGCAGGTGCTTTGCTGGGTGTCGGAATGGTGGGTGGGGGTACGCGCTCGACGATGCAGAATTCCAGAACCCCACCCGTCGCGTTGGGGTAAATGGTGGTGACCGTCGCATTTGCCATTCCGATCGGAACGCGAGCGGTTCTCTTCAACCTGTAGGATTTCCAGTAATAGTCTCTTTTATGAGGGTATAAATTTAAGCGAACTGTACAGCTGAGTGATGGTACCGTTTGTCGCTATCCATTGGTAATTTTAGGTGTGAAAGTTTGAAAATAAGCATGGCTCACCCGCTTTGGTGTCCAGAAACCTTTTTTGCTGATGCTAGTTGACGTCCAAGCTAGTTGACCTCCAAGCTAGTTGACGTCCAAGCGAACTGCAAAGCGTGGCCTGCTGTCAAACATTGGTTTTGAACGTCCCCTCTATAAACTTACACTTACACGGTGGGTTCCTGCAAATTGAACCCTCACAGGGATTCTTTCTGTCGTTCCTTGTCGGAGTCTTGTCCTGTAACAGTACAATCCAGCAAAATGTCTTCCAAGAACGCCAAAAAAGGTTATAAATGTCCTACTCTCGGATAGCGCAAACAGAACTGTTTGAGAATGAATTCAGTTTCTTTCCGAACCCTGTCATACCCGCACTCATGTCGTCTGCTGATACCTTTGAACCCTTCGATTGCACAAGTCGAACGGACTCTTAAAAGGGACTGGAAATGCGCATATTTTGTGCAAAATTTATGCGCATGGTCTGCGTGTGGAATTTGAAAGAAGGATTTCTCGCTAATTGTATTCCAGTAGCGCCATGATAGTACATCACGTCTCTCAACTGATTGCATTCATTTATTCACGATCAAGGTGCTACATTTCGTGTAATATCTTGCCAGACTTTTTGAAGAGGTTTGTTGAGATTGCCATTAGAAGCTTTCAGGACCTGTAGAAAGGTCAAGACACGGAAGGACCCAACGTCTCCTGAAGTATAAATAGTAATGGTTTCTCTCTGTCGCCGACCGGCCCATGGCTTCGGGAACTTCGTTCTAAAATTCTCACATGACACAGCGTAAGGCGCAGCGTCTCACCAGGCCGTTTTTATCTTTAATGCACCCTTTTCGGGCAATGGCTCTGGCTTTTAGGGGATTGAATTATAAAATCTTACTTAATCTTTTTTAAGATACGCACAGAGGTCACGACTTGCCCTTGCCTTCGTGTGAGTGAAACGATAGAAAATTTGACAGTCTCTTGAAGTTTGCAATAATTCCAGTCGTGCTGAGCCTTGTGGCAGTGTATTTAAAGGTAATTAGTAAGGGACCATCAATTTATTACGTCAGTATTGGTTAGGGGGTGGGGGTAAAAAAATACCTGACGAACTCTGACTGGACGGAGTGGGGGTAGGCCGGCGTTCTGACGTCAGCTTTGGGGAACCCAGTAGGCTTACAAATTATTAATTTTGGAATTTTTGCAGACCAGGGAACGGACTGGCTGCGTAGCGACCTGACGGAGGACAGGCCTGATTTGGAGTGATAAAGATACATTTCATGTTTTTTTTCTGTAATGGGTCTTTGGTTTCTGACGTCAGAAACTGAAGATCTACGGGCTGCTAAAAACTTTCTGATAAACTCTGACGTTTGGGGAGGGGGTGTCGGGTCGCCTATTAAAAATTAATGACGTAATAAACGGATGTTCCATAATGACGCAATGCCAAATCAGTAAATTGTTTCAAATGTTTGATGACGCGCTTTTAATTCGATTGAAGAGCAAGTCAGGCTACAGCAACCTTGCACTAAACGGGTCTGATAAAACCCAGGCGAAGTTTAACCCCACCGTTGCTCGCTGCAGTCTGTAACTAGTGTTTCGACAGCGAACGCATCGTTGTACAGATAAACGGATGGTCATAGACCAACGGACAGAGACAGGGTCTGACAGAATAAAAAAAACGGCCAAAACGAGCCCCAAAATATGATCGATAGAAAGATCGGATGGTCAAATGAAGAAAGAAAGATGAGACACGTGAACGGACAGACGGATGTACGTATAAACAATAGAGGGATGAATGACCCGGTACATCCGTCTAGGAATTCTTCATCCCGTCCCGCTTACCGTTCCCCCATCTGTTATTCCGTCACTCCGTTCATCCACTCATTCATTCATCCGTTCATTCATTCATGAGTCCAACCCTAGCACACATGAAAAAATATAGAACGATAGGTCATACGAAAAGTCAAATTTTCACACAAATTATACGCCATCCCGCACACAATTTGTGAGGTCGTTCTTAGGGCGTGTGACCACTCTTTTTATCCGTCTAAATTTATGTGAAGCGATATGTGTGAGCTTTCAAAATTTATACGCCTTATTCACTCTTATTCGAAACGCGAGCAGGCTGTAAGTTTCTCGAAATAAATGACAGAATAAAAGTCTGTGCAGGGTGCCCAGGGTTTGGTATCTTATGGGACGCAATGGTGGGGTTTCTAATTATTTTAAAACACGGCGAAATATGTGTCCAAAAATAGTTTTAAAACAGTTTCAGCATTTTCGTGAAAGAGTGCGAAACTTATGCTTTCACGTTTCACGGCTGTGGGAAGACTGGAACAATATTCAGGCCCTATTATACCTTGGTTTGTTATACGTATGTAGTTAGTAAGTTAGCGCGATTCGTCGCTGAGCCCATCTGAACGAAGTTTTTGAAAACAAACTCCAGAATTGTTCTCAAACAAACACAGATAATAGCTTCATAAATCCTAAAGAAATATAAATTTCGTTGGTCTTACAAAGTATGTATAAAATATGCCTTACATATTACATAAGATCTCTCTAAGGATTTTTGTCAGACACGATGTTTTTTCTGCGCAATGTTTACAAGGGCTGAAAACTGTACAAACGGATAAAATGAATGCGATCGTACATAATATGGCCTGGTACAGCGTACATTTTGTGGCGGTCTTACATAATATGTGCGGCGTACGTTTTTTGGTGGCCGTACATAAAATGAATGATATAAGCCGCTGTTTCTACGTACAAATTTAAGGTGACAATTCGTCTTTTATGTGTACGGAAAAAAATCTTTTTGTACACCAGATGTGTACTAGGGTCCTGTTATCCAGTGGATATGGCAGCCGTACACCCAAATTTAATGTCCTAAATTAAGGATGACATTTTCGTCCGTAAAAGTGTGAGTTTTTGTCCGCGCCGAAATCGGGACACATTAAAACTCGTATTAGGGACATACTCTCGAAATTTACTCCAGTGCGACTAAAGGTGCATGGCGCCCCTACATATCGATGCACCTTCTTTAGAAGCAGTTTTCTGGCTCTCTTTCTTGTGCTTGTGTTTTATTTGAAGAGAGATTTCGTTTCCTCCTACTGATCATCCACATTGGTCTGTCGTTGATTTGGTTCTTCGTCTGAAATTTTTCTGCTCGTTCGTTCACCAGTCGAATCCTGATTGTTTGCACTGCAAACAAGGCCGCGATATCAACTGTTTCAATATTTTTTCCGCGATTTCAACCGGTACGGTAAACTTTGAGCTGGCATTTCAACTATTGGCGTGCGATGTCTTGCGGAGTTTCAACTTCGCGGGCACTGCGTCACCAGTTACCAGTTGGGAAGCGAACCATACAAACATGTCGTTCTAGAGCGGCGTCGAATTAGATCAACTTCAACTCATAACACATTAACGGTTCATCAATGAGTAAAACTTCAGCCCAAAGAACGAAGAATAAAAACGGGACAGAACGACGAATCATGTTCACACGACATGTTGAGGAATTCAACGTCCATGCATACAATGCGTCAGATTCGGAAAAAAAGCGAGATGAGCGGTCGAGTGTGCTCACAACTCAGGGTCAGAATGACAACACTATTCCATGCCAAAGCGTTAACCTAACAGATGTGCAGTCTGCCAAAACTGAAGCTTGTATACTGACGAACGAATGGGGGGACATATTTGAGCGGTCGGCACACAGCTGCCAGTATTTAGGTTGTGGATGAAGCCTGCAAGCAAACTGGCTGCACAAACTGACTGCTCGAAACAGCATTTTTTGTTCTATTGAATTGCTAGACCTCCGATCCTTCCACTGGGTTCAAGCAAACGTGGACCCGTTGCTTGTTTCGAAATTCGTTTGAGTTCCTTATATCTTCCGCCTTTCTCTTTCTTCTGGCTCTCTTGCCACCCTATTGTCTACACTTCCTGTAAGGGCTGGCTCTGCCAAGCTATTGGAATGTGATTAATGCCAAACCAACACCACAATGGTCATGGTGGTTTCTCGAAAAGTCAATGTCCGTGACAGGGCTCGTCTGGTTTGACCTGGCAGTCTAAGTAGGCTGACTTCCAGTTTGCACTAGTTTCGATGCGTGTAGACCATTGCAGTGAACCTGTATTACATATGGACCAACGGTATTGCAAAGAAATGGTTAAAAAAGCCAATTGATCTTGCCTGTATGGTTAAATTTTGTCTGTTTTTTCGTTTTTTTAAGTTAGTTCTCTGATGTCCCAAAACATTTGGTTTCGAAGGTGATTAAGGATTTTAAAACAAATCCCTTTTTCGCATATTTGACTTTTCGAGGGTGAATTTGCACTTACCGCGCGTATGCGATCATAAACGTAATGAAGCTGATGATGAAGGACCCTCCAAATCCCATCACGTACTGAGGAACTGTTCGAGCATTGGAGCATTGTACCAGCACCAATAGTTCAATTTCAACGGACTATAGAATTAGCCACCGGGCTTTATCATTGCCCAACAAAAAAATATATTATCCAACAAAATTTGTTTTCCAAACAGAAAGGAATCCAGCAAGCCGCGCCATTATACTCATTTCGAATAAAGTGCGCTTATGTGTTTCACAGTGTGCGCTTATGTGTTTCACAGTGTGCGCTTATGTGTTTCACAGTGTGCGCTTATGTGTTTCACAGTGTGCGCTTATGTGTTTTCGGTAACAGGTCAACAGTCAAAGTTTCTGACTAATATGGCGTATTTAGAAAATAGAAGTACCGTGAGACGGACCGCACTCTTCCCCTCGGAACCCGCAGGTCGGACGATTAAGCACCGCGGCCACGCGGCTGGCCAATCCATAAAGGCAACTTCTCGCAGCGGAGTGGTCTGCTCCGTAGAAAAAAACAAACAAAAAAGAGGAAATCGCTTAATTCAGTGATTTCAATGGGTTTCAATGACTTCAGTTAAAAGAAATTGAAATTTTGTTGACTTGTTACTTCTTCCTGCAGGATGATGGCTACCCAACATTCTTCCCCTTCCCCCGAGTATCCTAGTACTAAAACAAAATGATCGATTCGCTAATCACAAGGGGGAGCACAACATGAGTTCAACACTCGTCTCCTGCGATAGTCGAAGCTAACAAGCAGCCCCTCGTGCTCTAAATCAGTTTTAAGCAGTGGCGCCTTGAGGTCCGGGCAGAGGGGCCGGTCAGAGTACCAAGTGGGCGGTTTGAGTTCAAAATCTGCTTAGGGGTTCAGGGGCGGAGCGCGCCCCGCCCGGACCCCCAATATAAATTATTTTTCCGGGGACCGATGCCCCCTGCCCTACGGTCAACACGCCACTGGTTTTAAGTACGCCCGTAAGACGGCAATTTTTAGTGACCTCGAAATTTCATAATTGATATATTACAAAAATTAATTAATTAAATTTTTTCTTCCCTTGGAAGGAAAACCTTCAAGGTCCTCACGCAAGCTGGGGACCTCACCAATCACTTCTGCGATAGGGCAAAGTGTTTATGAATGAAACTTAATTCATGGATAATTAACAACGAAAAAAGATTTCAAAGGAAGCTGCACAACGATTGGGCTTGTTTCGAAAACATTTGAATGATGGGGAATAAAATTTATCTAAAATAATTTGAATGGATTTGAAAAAACCTGTTCTTTGAACTGTTTGGGGAAACATCGATTCCTGTTCAGGGACTCAACTCTGTGAGTGACGGTGTGGAGAAATGCGTAGTTGCCCTCACACGTTGCTTCGACGTACCGGTGAGCGTTGA
>LRSR01004477.1:0-17500 GCA_001579985.1 Hypsibius dujardini
GAATCGACTCAATTAGTCACAAAGGTGGCACGCCTAGTACAGCTGTGTTTGCAACAGCTTCCGGCTATAAGTCGGACCACCCTCTTTTGGCGTAAACATAGACCACCCTATTGCATTGGTGAATTCCCACAAACCATGAGCGACAAAATTGATTGCTTGATTTTTCCAACGGCTCAATTGAATATACTTTCTGTTGATCGATTGATTGATTGAGAACGGCACCTCCTCAACCTGTTACTCCACGGAAAGTCAGGGCAATTTTTTTGATGCACGGTGGAGGGAAGACTCATCGAGAAATCGGCGGTTATTTTGGCTAATGTGAGAATCGGTCCCGAAAAGTGATGGACCGGCACGACCAGAACGGCATTCCTCTGAAGGAGCCCTGACTTTCCGTGGAGTAACAGGTTGAGGAGATGCCGTTTTCAATCAATCAATCAATAGAGAGAATATTCATTTGAGTCGTTGGAAAAATCAAGTAATCAATTTTGCCGCTCATGGTTTGTGGGAATTCACCAATGCAATAGGGCGGTCTATGTTTACACCAAAAGAGGGTGGTCCGACTTACAGCCGGAAGCTGTTGCAAACACAGCTGTATACCTTAACATTTTCAGGCACTAATATGCAGCAATTGCGCGCTTTACTTCAATAAACTGAATGAATTCTCGCTATTGAGAGCTCCACGTATTGACTGTAGCCGGCTCACGGTGTATTTCTCACTGATTTAACTACGTAACCGGTTAACCGCGGTTCAACCCGGTTTGAACCGACTGGGTCGGTTCGGAACTTTAACCGAACCGCGTGGGTCGGTTTAGAGATTTAACCGGGAAAAGCTAACCGGTTAAGCATCTGAACCGCCTAATAACCGAACCGAACCAAACCGCCTGCGTAATCGGCATCCCTAGCCACGATTTTAAGGGTGGTTTAACCCCGCCCACCCCTGATAGACTGTACGTGACGTCACGGATTCACTTCCTTTCATCAACGGTCGAGTTTAGGCCCGCCAAGAGCGTAGTGAAACCAGTGAACACAAGTTGGACCGGGGGGTCGGTAATTTACTTGTAGGGCAAAAAACCCACCTTTAAAATCGTGGCAGTACAATACACTCAATTGTTTCACTAGTCGAATTTAAGGGGGCCTTTCACATTCACATGAAGTCATTGGTTAAGCGGTTAGCGCAATAGAGAAACTTTCGATTTTTTTTCTCGCCACGACCAGGGCTCAAGGGCAGTCAAAATATATTTCTAAATGTGCATATTTATTTCAATATTTGTGAGAAAAAAATTCAGGCAGATTGGTGTGTCGGCTGCTGTGTGCCGATCCCTTGTTAGATTCTGAGGACAGACGGTTCGGTTCAGTTCGGTTCGGTTCGGTTCGGTTCAGTGGAATTCGGTTGAGTTCGGTTCGATTCGATTCGGTTAGGTTCAGTTCGGTTCAGTTCGGTTCGGTTCGGTTCGGTTCAGTGGAGTTCGGTTGAGTTCGGTTCGATTCGGTTCGGTTCGGTTCGGTTAAGGTCGATTCGGTTCGGTTCGGTTCGGTTAAGGTCGGTTCGGTTCGGTTCGGTTAGGTTCGGTTCGGTTCGACTGCACTTTCCCACATTCAGAAAACCGCAATGACAATCTTGAGCAGGCGAAATTTCTTAGATCAGAAAAAAAAGATCACGACAGCTTCTTTATCAGAGGAAGCGTCAACGAGCAATCTTGTTGGGACTTTTCGGAATCGGACGTCATTTTTCAAACATTCGGAGCTGCTGCCGCCGCAACCGCCTGATCCTTCCCCGCCTGGTCTTTCCGTCCCGGTTCGAAGTCCGACGGGATGGGCAACTGCACCTGGATGTGCAGGATCCGCTGCACCAGCTCCTCCTCCTCCTCCGCGGTGAGGTCCCGCTCCACGTGGTACACGCGGCGGATCTCGTCGGCGGTCATGTCACTCAGGCAGAAGCTGAGGTACTTGGTGCAGGCCACCACCAGCGAACGCATCTCCAGAAACTCGGCCGTTTGGAAAAGCTCAAAGAAGAGCGGCGTGTTGAGGAAGGGCGTGGTAATCGTGTGGAGGCCTTTCCAGTCGCTGCGGTTGTCGGGGTCCTCGTGGAGCTCCCGGTCCGTTATGGTGCGCCACTTTTCGTAGTAGACGGCGTGGTGTTGCAGCCAGCTGTAATTTAAAGAAAAAAAGAGAACATCTTTTAACTCGGACCGTGCGTCAAAATGGGAAAATCTTTGTGGAAAGCAATCAATCAAGCAATCAATCAATCAAATCAATGCAATGGCACAATGCTAAAAATACATCAATCAATCAATGACATCAATGCAATGGCACATTGCTATCAATACATCAATCAATCGATAAAGTCAATGCAATGGTAAGCTGCTATAAATACATCAATCAATCAATAGAGTCAATGCAATGGTACGTTGCTATCAATCCATCAATCAATCAATAGACACCAACCCTTAATGAAGCAGCTTATCGCTCAGATAAAATTCTTTGTTTTCCTTCTCCCCCACTTGTCCTCCAATGAGCATGCAGCCAGAATGAACATACGTAACCGTACTTTTTTACAGCGCCCATAATCTCCTCCCCCAGGGACGGCAACGGGAAGGGATTATCCAGCGTACCGCACGGGCCTTGTGGATTGTTGGCCTCCTCCTCCATGGTATCGAAAAAGTGGCTCAATTTGCGGATCATCTCGCTCTCCTTGAGGATCCGCCGCGGGAGCGTCATGATCCGGTCACCGGCGACTTCCACGTAAAAGTCCTTATCATCCGGATCGGCAAAGGATTTTTCCGCACCACTTTTGGATTGCGAGCTGGAGGCGTTTCCGGAGCCGCTGGAGTCGTCGCTATTGTCTGGATCGCTGCCGGGGTTCATTTGTGCTGAGTGAAAGCCTGCGAGGTAAAAAACAAAGATTCATTTAACGTGCAGAATGTGAAAAAAACACTCACACATTACAATGAACAGTCAGAACCAATGGGTCCTTGCATGAACAAGCGGACAATTGAAAGGAACAAACAAATTAATTGCAGGAACAACGAGTCAGAACCAATGGGTCCTTTCATGAACAAGCGGACAATTCAAAGGAACAAACAAATTAATTGCAGGAACAACCGAGTCAGAACCAATGGGTCCTTGCATGAACAAGCGGACAAATCAAAGGAACAAACAAATTAATTGCAGGAACAACCGAGTCAGAACCAATGGGTCCTTGCATGAGCAAGCGGACAATTGAAAGGAACAAATTAATTGCAGGAACAACGAGTCAGAACCAATGGGTCCTTTCATGAACAAGCGGACAACTCAAAGGAACAGACAAAATAATTGCAGGAACAATCGAGTCAGAACCAATGGGTCCTTGCATGAGCAAGCGGACAATTGAAAGGAACAAATTAATTGCAGGAACAACGAGTCAGAACCGATGAACCCTTGCATGAACAAGCGGACAATTCAAAGGAACAGACAAATTAATTGCAGGAACAACCGAGTCAGAACCAATGGGTCCTTGCATGAACAAGCGGACAATTCAAAGGAACAAACAAATTAATTGCAGGAACGAGCAAAATCTTACAGGGACAGATGGAAATGTTGCAGGAACAAACGGAAATATGTTGCAGGAACATAGCATAGCTTGTAGGAACAAATCGTCGGGGGGGGGAGGGGGTTGGCCACGCCTCCCGGACCCTTCAGTCATATTTCCGCAAAAATAACTATTTTTACCTCTCCTCGCGGATCCAACAGGCGCCGTTTCTCCTATCTCAATTTTCAAATTGACTTCTTCAGTTATCGGCTGGGAAAATCAGAGACGTCGTCTTTCGGGAAGAAGTTTGAATCCGGAGCACTGGAGGATCACACTCCTCGCAATGGAAAATAATGGCGCAAGAAAACCGTTTGGAGGCGCCAACTCGAACGGCACGACCAACGGAACAGTCCGCCGTAATTTCGGCCTGAAACTGGGCAAAACGCCCAAAGACTACGTCCTCCCGCCGCTGCCGGACGAGGATGACGACCTGCTGAGCCACTACGCCAGTCCGAAGTGCATTTTCGAGCCCCTTCCGCGCGATCTCTTCCCAGGTAAAAGAAATATCACCAACCTCTACCGAATTTCAAACATTTCGATCGGGAATGCTTTTCTATGATCTTAAGGGCTGGGAATAATGATTTCGTAGCCACGGTAAATCAACCGAACTTAAATATTGGCGCTTATACCACTCAATCAATCAATCAAGCAACTGGTTCGATGGGCGAGCTAAATTAATCATTATTTCATTTGATTGATTGTTGATTGGATGATGTTGTATCGGAATGAAATACATCAATCAATCAAGCAGAGGAGTTACTAATAATTCTCAGGTTTACTTCGGGGCGCGTAGAACGTCTTCTCCGCTTGCAAGTTTTAACATGTTACGATGTTTTTTGTTACTTGTAATAGCGCTGGTAATTTTTTAAAGAATTTTTCAAGATTGCTCGAACAAATCGGGAAGTTGTTGACGTTGTGTGTTTTCTTCCCGCCCAGGGCCAGAGACGTTTCTGGAGGAGGAGCGGCAGAACGCGGCTCGCTTTCCCTGCTTCAAGTATTACGATCTCACCAAGTACTCCGTGGATGATGCGCGGCGGTTGAGCGCGATGGACCTGATTCCGAAGGAAGCGCTGCTGAAGAAGAATGACCAGACTTACATGCAGCGGACCAAACGGGCGAAGCGTATCACCACCGAGTCCACCATGGTGGCAGGGTATTACCGCAACAAAAACGAGGGTGTGGAAATGGTCTATGGTGGAGGGCCGGTGAAGGAGACGGTCGTGACTGGACGCATGGGCGCGAAAACGAGGAGGCTGGCTGCGCAGCATCAAGGTATGTGATGGTCGATTGATTGATTGATTGATTGTGTGTTAGTTGATTAATTAGTTAAATCATTAATTGCCTCTTGGTTGATTGATTGATTGATTAACAAATTATTGATTGTGTAAGACTTGAGTGATTGATTGATTGATTGATTGATTGATTGTGTGTTAGTTGATTGATTAGTTAAGACATTGATTGCCTGTTGGTCGATGGATTGATTGATTGATTAGTTAAATCATTGATTGCCTCTTGGTTGATTGATTGATTGATTGATTAACAAATTATTGACTGTGTTAGAGTTGATTGATTGATTGATTGATTGATTGATTGATTGATTGTGTGTTAGTTGATTGATTAGTTAAGACATTGATTGCCTGTTGGTCGATGGATTGATTGATTGATTAGTTAAATCATTGATTGCCTCTTGATCGATTGATTGATTGATTAACAAATTATTGACTGTGTAAAGGTTGATTGATTGGTTGTATAAGGGTTGATTCATTGATTGAATGATTGATTGTGTGAGGGTCGATTGATTGATTGATCGAATGATTGATTGTGGGAAGGTTGATTGATTGGTTGAATGATTGAATGATTGATTGTGTGGATGTCCAATTTCTTACGTAAAATTCAATGTTTGAATCGGCTGTCGTCAGCAGATTCAAATGTCCCGAGTGTCCGTGACTTGTGCATAAAATTCTGTTGTTCCTGGCTGCGATTTTTCCTCCCTGACAAATCAGTTTCTAGATTTAATTTCTAAATGATCATATTGTTCATCAAATGACAACTCTGTAAGTGAATCTGATCATTTTCGTAGCGGCTGCAGATGCGCAAGCTGCCGCCCGTCAAGACTTCCCACCGGGTCCGGGGCATCAAACTGCGCCACCTCCGAAGAAGCAAGGCAATCGCCTGGACTTCCTCGCCAGCCTGCGCCGGCAGATCACGCAACCGGCCAAACCCGCGCCATATCCTGCGGCCGCGGTGATATCTCCCCAGCAGCAAGGTCGCGGCATGGTCGCCGGTCAAAACACCGGCGTTGTTCCCGCGGCAGTCCAAAAGAAGCAGATGCCACGGAGAAACGCGGCTGCTCCGGTCGCTCGTTCCCGGGTGGGACGGAAGGAGCGCGAGAACAGCGTCCTCGAGTGTGACGACGAGGACGACGCGGACCGGTCGGTGCATTCGACGGTCAGCAGCGCGTCAACCGGCGGGGAGGAGGACGAGGACGACGTGGTGCTGCGGAAGCCCGGTCCGCACGAGAAGACCACCGCCATCGTGGCGCCGGCGTGGATTGAGAGTGCGGATGACAAGGACAAGGCGTTGGCCTTCATCGCCAACGAGGAGCTCGGCGCCTCGGATGACGAACAGTTTTAGCAGGACGATTCAGCAGCAGTCACCAGTTGTTATACACACAGGGCCAGAATGCTGGTTCTTTGGCTCAAACTCGGGCCACCCAATTTTGCTTGCGCCCAACTGAAAGTGGTTCGGACTCTGCCACCCAATAATGTGGCCACGTGTGTAGGCGTCGATGGTGTGCTTTGATTGGCAAGCGTGGATTCACTCACTGTGACTCCATGTGCACAGGCATGACTCGCGCGTTTTTGTTTCTACCTGAATTTTCATTGTTTGTCTCCGTGCTTGCAGTATGCCGATCGCTACACGGCTTTTTCCGCGTTTTTGTTAACCGATTGCCATATCTGTTAACTTTTCCTTCAGCTAACTTAAAACCCTTTTGTAACCTTACTTTCGGCTCGATATTGCTCTGCATCGGTCGGCTTTAGATCGGTCGGCTCTACATCGGTCGGCTTTAGATCGGTCGGCTTTAGATCGGTCGGCTCTACATCGGTCGGCTTTAGATCGGTCGGCTCTAGATCGGTCGGTTCTAGATCGGTCGGCTCTAGATCGGTCGGTTCTAGATCGGTCGGTTCTAGATCGGTCGGCTCTACATCGGTCGGCTCTACATCGGTCGGCTTTAGATCGGTCGGCTCCAAGTCGGTCGGTATTCGGACTGAGTGGCGATTGGGGAAGCTTCCTTTTGTCGTGTGAAATAATTAATCTTATTTATATGCAAGCAAGATTTCAGCCAAGTGTACTTTCATATTATAAATGCGCATACATTCTTGTCATTCAAGTTAAAAAAAAAAAGGTGCCTGCAACACCCGGTGTTCCCAAGCGGTCACCCATCTAAGTACTAACCGGGCCCGACGCAGCTTATCACGCAAACATCATTGGAAGAAAAAAATCCAATTGCCTACGCCATACAGGTTCCCTAGTAGGAGAAGTCTGTCGTAGACTTGTATTGTAGGCTCAGGTTTTACCCAGTCTGGGCCATACTTTACTGGTTTCTGGACTTAGAATTTTCTCGATCCCTATAAAGGATCCCTGTGCACAGTATACAATTTTACTGTGTGCGAAGTGTGGTAGCCGTAGCCTGGGGCCTTTTCATAGAAGAATGAATCAAATGTAATTTCCAAAATTATTATTATTATTATTAATTTCCAAACGATGAAGGGAGAACGAAGTTGGTTTTTAAACGAATGTAAACAAACAGGGTACCGGACACAGTCAAAGGGTACCGAACCAACCTTAGGGTATCTAACATGTTAAGGGTACCGAACTTATTAACGGTACCGACACGGCCAAGGGTACCGAACCGTTCTAAGATATGATAGTTTTGGGATGAGTTAGACGGACGAATAGTTTCTTCAGAGCTGAACAAATTAAGTCAGGGCCTGCTGGCTGGTCGACCTATCGAGTAGCTCGACCCTCACGGTAGCTATCCTTCCGTACGGCTAACTCATCAGAATTTGAAGAAATGCGATATCCTAGGTTGGTTCGGTACCCCTGGCCGGTTAGGTACCCCTGGCCGGTTAGGTACCCCTGGCCGGTTAGGTACCCCTGGCCGGTTAGGTGCCCCTAGCCGGTTCGGTACCCCTGACCGGTTCGGTACCCTAGCCGGTTCTTTTTTTGAGAACCTTCTTTATCAATATTATAAAGAGTGCAGGGTGCCGGCTAGGGGTACCTAACCGGCCAGGGGTACCTAACCGGCCAGGGGTATCTAACCGGCTAGGGGTACCTAACCAGCCAGGGGTACCTAACCGGCTAGGGGTACCTAACCGGCCAGGGGTACCGAACCGGCCAGGGGTACCGAACCGGTACAGACGGTATAGCACAGACGGTATCACAAATTCACAGTGCCTCAAAAAATTTCCAAGTACTGGAACCATGCAGAATGCCCAGGTGTTATTTAGCGTCTGGGTGGGTGCTAAACCGCGAATGGGCAAGGATTTTTTTCTTCCAATGATGTTTGCGTCAGCTTATCTTCCGAGATCGAACGGGATCGGGAGCATTCTACGTGGTATGGTCGCAGGCAACAGTAACCGGAAATATTTCGACCAAAAAGATATGAAGCAAGGTCTTTATTTCGGCTCACTTCCACTTTCTCGATAAATCGGCTCACTCATGGATTTCTCTTTGATGGTAGGTGCTTGATTGTTTGATTTGCTGTACTATACCCTAGTATACTATTGCACTTCTAGAAATCAAGCAATCAAGCAGCTGCCATAGAGAAACTCATGAGTGAGCCGAAATACAGAATCGAACAATCAACCACCTGACTACCCCTTGCTCCGCCTCTTTTGCCCATTCCCCGGACCCTTCAGTGTATTCAATCTCCTCGTTGACAGAATCAACTTTTTCCGTCAGGATTTTCAGTTTATTTTTCACGTATCCGAGACAAAAATCTTCTCCTTCGCAAACGTAAAAAATCACAGCAGCTGCAAGGGGGGTACACCGAGAGACAAGGGAGTGTGTGAAACGCGCGTCAAGGAGAAAGTGAGAGAGGAAACAGTCACGCTGCCTTCCAGCCGTCCAAAAAAGAGAACACAACCGAGCCACACCCTCCTCGGATCATTTAAAAAACATCCCCATCATCTTCACCAAGCCATCAAACGCCGGTGTGTGCAGGGCCGTAAGACTTGAACGTATGTGGGCTCTATATCAAGAAGCCAGGAATGAGCAACGGATCGGCGGACTCGCAGTCAATGGGGCAGGCGGCGTCCGTGTCCAGCCAGAAGTCGCTTTCAATGAAAAAAGACACCCCGCTCCAGTGAAAGGGTTTCACAAACGGCGGGCACAGGGCCGAGGTATCATGGCCGGTAATCATCCAGCGGCTTCACCAGGCCCTCTATGCAAAGATAAAATATTAGTTGGAAAGTTGGAAGATCTGTCTGTCTGTCTGTCTGTCTGTCTGTCTGTCTGTCTGTCTGTCTGTCTGTCTGTCTGTCTGTCTGTCTGTCTGTACAGTACAGACATACGATATCTGAATGTTCATGCACTCACCATTAAAAACACGGAGAATCGCTTCACAGACGAACTTGTACTGGCTCTGTGGAAGCAACACCGGCACGTTAACTAAGCGCATTCAACCACCGGACCGGAAGAATCCCCAAATACAACCGTGCACGCATCGCTTACCGTCGTCTGAATCAGCATGGCGCGCTGATCCCGCATGGCGCGAACAATGTCAAGCGGGTAGACCGGCTCGTTCGCCTCAATCAGGCACATGGCCGTCTCCATGAGAATGAGCACGCCGGTCCGGCCGATGCCTGCGCTGCAGTGGATCACGCTGGGCTCGCCCATGCCGACGCGGGTCTGCCGCACACGGATGACAAAGTCCAAGAAGTCCGTCGCGTCGTCCGGGACGCCGTGGTCCGGCCATGCGATGTACTGCATGTGGGTGATGTGTCGCTCCTCGTTCGTCTAGAAGCAAGTAATAACAAAGCAACATGCAAAGGGCGTAAACAAATCTGGTCACAGGGGAAAGGGGAAGGGGAGAAGGAAGCGTTCAGTGGTGCCTCGGGCCGCACCTCCATGTGAATCAGGGTGAGCTCCCGGAAAGCGAAGCAGTTCTGCACGCTGTCCTGCTCCTTCACGCACGTCACTTGCAGCATCCCGTAGTCGGATGTCTCGTACAAGTCCGGCCAGTACTTGTGGCATTTGATCTGCGAGCAGGGAAGAGGTCAGACACAGTCAGACGGAACACAGTCAGAGACAACCAGACAGTCAGACAGACACATAGACAGACAGACAGACAGACAAACAAAGTTATAAACAACTTTCAAGGAACAGACAAGGAACATAATGAGCAGACATAGATAGACGGAAAAAGTCAGACAAGGAGCTGTCGAACAGACAGATATGGCAAAACCAGACAGAGCTGACTATTAACATCTGGATAACGGACAGCTCTCTAGTAGGACGTTTCCTTACCCTGCCTTGCTCCATCAGGGAAGTTAACATGACGACCAGCGTCGATTGCTGCTCCCAGACCATCTGCCAAAAGTCGGCAGTCGTATGCGGGAGCGGTCCCTGTGCGGCGATGTAGCGGTTAACGATGCCGGAGGATGGGATTTCCATCTGCAAACAACCCCGGAAAAAAAGAGAAAACTTATTTCACATGAGGCACATCGCTAAATCTATTCCAGAAAACGGACACCCCACCCAACACGTGAAGATCCTTACATTAACGAAATTGGCATTAACATAGTCATTTCCGGGGATGCCGTGCAAGAGGACGCGTGTTGTGTCGTCTGGAAGGCAAAAAAGGTAGGAGTTGTAGCGGCGTTTAGTTGGGATTAAAGATCAACCCACACCCGTTATCCAAGATAGGAAGAAACGAAGCAACGCCAATCGTAATCATTTTGAAGACATCGCCTGTCCCACATGGACGAGTCGGAACATGTCTGTCTGTCTGTCTGTTTCTCTATCTTTCATTTCTGCCTGACTGACTCACTCACTGTCTGTCTGTCTGTCGGTCTGTCTGTCTGTCTGTCTGTCTGTCGGCATGTCTGCCTGTCTGCCTGTTAGTCTGTCTGTCTGTCTGTCTGTCTGTCTGTCTGTCTGTCTCGCTGAAAGTTTGTTAATGTTTTTGCCAATATTGCATCACACCACACTGCCGTTGCATTGTCTCAATCAATCGCAAAAGCACGCAACGTCTCGTCTCGCTCATCGCATTAGATAAAGAGTACTGCACTCAGCTAGGATAAAATTCATCTTCATCCAGGTAGGCACGTACATGGCAGAACATCCTTGTATCGATTTCGCGGATTATTTCCAGGTATCTCCGCGTCCTTCATAGTCATCTTGGGATTTTTTCGATAGAGTTGCTGCAAAGATCAACAGACATTCCGATTTGCGATTTAATCCAAATAAACGCGCGTAACAAGACAATTGTTTGCCCTTGAAAATCAATACATACATGCATGCACAATCGAAAAGAAAACTCCCACACAGAAACGGTAATCGATAAGCAGGCAGGCAGGCAGGCAGGCAGGCAGGCAGGTAATGAGTCAGTCCCATTGATACACTGAGAGGCAAACAGACAGACAAGCCAACACAGGAACAGACAGACACGCAAACAGATAGGCAAGCAAACAGACAAGCAGACAGACAACCAAGCAAAAAAGACAGGCAAGAAAACAGACAGATAGACACACAGATATCCAGGCAAGCAAACAGACAGACAGACAGATAAGAGAAGGACATAATAAAAAGCAGAAACGCAGACAGGTAAATGAATAGCCGAACTAATGGTCAGGCAGACAGGCAAACGAGTACCGACATGGAAGGACTGACAGACAATCATTACCTCAAACTGCATCAGAGCCGTACTGTTCGCCAAACTATCCGACAAAAGCAACAGCGATTCCTGGAGGACACTGGACCCGTGGCCGTTCGTCGCCTTCGGCGTATCGGGAATATACTGGAACTCCGGCTCATCCGCATCTCCCCCATTATACTCGTTGCACACTGCAATCCCACATACACACCTCGATAACGCCGAATCAATACCCATACCGAATGAATACACACGCACAGAACAGATTAAAAGGGATATCGTCTTTCCGCAAACAGATGCAGACAGACAGACAAGCCAACACAGGGACAGACAGACGGACAGACGGACAGACACGCAGACAGACAGCCAAGCACAAAGACAGGCAAGAAAACAGGCAGACACGCAAACAGACAGACACACAAACAGACAGACACACAAACAGACAGACAAGAAAACAGACAGACAAGAAAACAGACAGATAGACAGGCAGAGCGACTGTCCAGCCCTTCGCGAATGAGGAACTGTGAGTGAGAGTAAATTAGGTACGCACCATTAGGCCGGACGTAGAGGACCAGCTCACCGCTCCGCGTCTCCCGGGAGGACTTAATGAGAATAACGGCCTCGTCGTGCGTGAGACGCCCGGTGTCCTGGCCGTTGATCATAACAACCTGGTCGCCCTCATTCAGCCGCGGCGTCGCCGTGTCCGCGGGCGTGTTCGGCGCCACTCGGGTCACAATCACAGGAAGGTCCAGGTCCACACCGCCCTGCAAACAGACGATGCGTACACCGATGATGACCTTCCTCCGCACATCAGCCTGAAGGGTCCAATCAACCAACTTACCCGGACATGGAATCCAAACTTGCCGTCCGCATCGGGCCTAATGCGAATGCACACCAATCCAGACAGATTACCAGCCCCGTTGGTCTCGCCACCAACGCCACCAGCGCCACCAGCGCCACCACCGTTGAGGATACTCGGAATGATCAAATCCTTTCGCTGCTGCTGCTGCTGCTGCTGCTGAGGTAGATGTATCGTCTTACTAACAAGCGTGGGCACGAGGTGCAGCGGCGAGGACGTCGAGCTCAGGTGGTGGTGGTGGTTGTGACTGTCGCCGGTCGGCATGGCGCGATAGGAGATACCGTTGACGGCAGGGGGACTCGTCGAGGACGTGTCGGTCGCGCTCGCAGAGTCCAATCGGATGTGATTAGCCGTGAACTTGGCGCTGGCAGAGGAGGTGCGGTTGAACGCGCCGGCTTCCCGGAATCCGCCATCGCTGTTTGAGAAGAAAGCACAAGGAGGAGAGAATTAGCGTGTTGAAGGTCGCTGCATTTTCCAGGGATTGGGTATTATTGTTACAGCGTGGTTACTGATTATCATTCGGAGCAGCGGGAAGGAAAGGCATGAGGGAACAAATTTCGCTGATTAAGGTCTCGGGAATTCGGTATGAATTATAGAGATTTGCGGCGCGCTCGAGTAGCGGCACTCATACGAACGATTAAATAGACCCCTACTTCCACGAAGGAACACCCGCAGACGCTCCTAAAAATTGCTCGGCATTTTCACAGTTAGCTGACGAGATGCCATGCCCAAGAGGCAGACACATCAGTAGAAAGGCAGACATGCAGACAAACAGACAGACAGACAAACAGGCAGACAGACAGACAGGCAGACAGACAGACAGACAAACAGGCAGACAGACAGGCAGACAGACAGGGAGACAGACAGGGAGACAGACAGGCAGGCAGACAGACAGACAGACAGACAGACAGACAGACAGACAGGCAGGCAGACAGACATGCCCAATGAAATCAAAAGCAATAACTCTTGAAAAGTGGCTAAATCAAGAATCGACGTCAATCTCAATGCAGATAAATCATTTATTGCCGCTAGAGGCGAAAGAGATCGTGTGCGTGACAAATTTTTTTGCAGTCGAGATTTTAATCGAATTTCCGAAAGTGCTCATGAATTTTTTTTGTCAATGACGCTATTCCCAATGGCGACAGCAGCCGAGGAGATGATTCCGACAAGGTCTCCACACACATAAAACGCTCCAACACACAGACACACACACACTTGACACCTCGATTCAATTTCGCGAAACCCACACCCATCCAAATTTCGGGCAAATCACACGGCAAAAAATGCCAATCACCCTCTCCGAATCAAAAGCGCCCGGGCATCAAATAAAAAGCCCTACTTTTCCGTCGGAGCCAACAAAATAAATATGTCAAAAAGCACCCTCAGTAACAAGATCTCAACACAGTGCAAAGGGGCTTGTAAAAATGTCTCAAGTCAAGACCACACAGACAGCAGACCCGCACGACAGACACATACCCAACGACACTCTTGGCGTCGCAAAACGTGTAATCAGCTCGATAAAAATTGGCCTGGACCGTTCCGCCTTCTCCGGTGACCACGACAGCCTCCGGCAGTTGGTGGTAACGGCTGTTAAAAAGCGCAGACATTCTGTCGAAGAAATGCATTCCAGACAAGGGTGTCGCGGGGGCAGTCCAATAGTTGTCTGCCTGTCTGTCTGTCTGTCTGTCTGACTGTCTGTCTGTCTGTCTGCCTGCCTGCCTGTCTGTCTGCCTGTCTGTCTGTCTGTCTGTCTGTCTGTCTGCCTGTCTGTCTGTCTGTCTGTCTGTCTGTCTGCCTGCCTGCCTGTAGAATCCAATCAGAAATGAGATGAGCAATGGCAGTTCCGGTAACAATCAAGACAAAAATCCAAGGAAACTGGGACGGTCTCTCTGCGTCATCTCTCATCAATACGCAAAGCGCTTTTATGGGAAGTAAAACGACTAATCTACGAAATCCAACGAGCGCTTATATTGACTGGGTGTGGGTGGTGTTGCTGGGACTGCCGCTGCAGTCGACTGTGCGCAATTCCCAGTAGGGCCCCGGAAATCAATCAATAAATAGGACTTGTGTGTGACGGGAAATAATTTGCCTCAGCACAATTTTCGCCATTTCACTCGTATATTAATATTGAGATTAAAGCTGCGCGAGCAGCAAATATAAACGATGCCACACGAGCCAGCACGCCTGCGCATGAATGATGATAGACCACATGCCAGACAATTCGGCATGTCCACAAGACAGGCATCAGCAGTATTTGCAAGGTATCCCGTCCCGCGGGTCCATATTCCACACCCTTTATCATCCCTCGCCTTCCCCGTTCTGGGATTGAGTATGGCCACGAAAGAGCGGAATGGGGCTCCATGGGGAGGATTGTTTTCATTCGGGGGATCGACGCTGAAACTGGAGAACAGATCATCCTGGCAGGTCGCTAAATCAAAGCATCCGGTCTAGACAGACAGGCAAACAGTTAAGCAGACAGACAGACAGGCAGGCAGGCAGAGACAGGTACACTCAGACAAACAGCCAGAGATACCTAAGACAGACAGACAGACAGACAGACAGACAGACAGACAGACAGATAGACAGACATACAGACAGACAGGCAGGCAGAGAGACGGAATCAGCAAACGGAATCAGCAAAAAAATCGTCAGGCAGAGTGACTGCCTCATAACAGGGCGCTATCAACTTGAACTTTACTCGACCGCATCTCAATCCGTAACGCATTCCCCGGAAGTATGCCGGCACACACCACATTCCCGTGTGCTCATCGCAATTTTTCGCCTCATTATTTCCAACCACAAACACACGCGAATAACGCATTACTTCATAGTGCATGCATACCAATTTATCCAAACACAGAGATTTCCAGACAGACAGAGAAGCAGACAGACAGGCACATTGTCTGGTAACCCGAGCTCTGTCCAGGTCAAAAAGCCTCAAATCGATTTCGCGTGCATATGCATATGCATAAGCCGATCAGCAGGCAGACAGGCAAGACAGACTAGCAGGCAGACAGACAGGCAGGCAGGCAGGCAGGCAGGCAGGCCCAGCGGTCGACCTAGCTAGTATCTCAATCCGATTCTGAGGGATCATCACTCGCATCTCGCACACAAGAGCGCCTGCACACACACAGACACACACAGACGCACAGGCCAGAAAGTGCCACACTCTCCAAATTGGACTTTGAAGAAGCACGAGAAGAGAGGTCTCAGTGTGTGTGTCGTTCGCGTGAAGTGAAGCAACCGTGTAATGTGTCCTCCGTATGTATGGAAGGAAGTAAGTAACATCCATTTCATCAGTATAACACACCCGAAAGAGGCGCACTCGTGAGCATTTAACACGCATAGAAAAGGGAGTTTCCGTTGACTGTATACTGTACACGAGTAACAGATGGCCAACAAGGAACGGGCCTGGCCAATATGCATAGCGGAATAGAAATCTCCCTCTCCCGTCCCGGCGTCTTTCCGATGATGGTATCGACGAAGCATCTCACCCTCCATTTCCGCTCAACATTTATGGTGTGTTCCGGTGAGCATTCCTTTAAAAAAGCGGCTGACGTTCGATTCCAGCCTCGCCTCACAGCGGATGAAACGTTTAGACACACAACCACAACTGCAGACAAAGTGGACGGGTAGGTAGGCACACAGCCAAACACAATGTGGAGTTAGGGAGATCATGCCTAGATCGAGTAGGCAGACCAGTAACGTATGGGTAAGCAAGAAGAAAAGTCGGAAGACAAGACAACCTGACTGACAGACAACCAGTCAGACAGACAACCAGTCAGACAGACAGACAGACAGACAGACAGACAGACAGACAACCAGACAGATAAATAAATAGACAGACAGACAGACAGTAAGACAAACAGACAGAGACGTTGTAGGCGGCGGCGGCAAACAGCAATAATTCCTCCCCTCTTCCGCTTGTCAAACTGTACGCTCATATGCTCACTTGATACGGTGGTTAGCTGCTGATGAGGCAGGCCGGAAGTGATATCGACGACGGGTCATAATTGCCGCAATCGCCTCCTCCTCCCGATCCTCGGAGATACACGTTAATCCCTTTCCAAAATAGACAAATAAATCACCCCCGGGATCCGGCGCTCATGAAAGGTCCCAGGTCAACGAGAGTGTTTTCCAATTCCCGAAAACACAGCACCACACGTGCCGGTAAACAAGTCTTTCCTATTCACAAATAATGCTGAAAATTCACGCGAATTCCCCTCCCTCGCCTCCCTGCCGTTTCATTCAGCAGTCCTCGTCGTCACTTCCCCATCCGCCAGTGACGTCTGAGACCGTGACGACGGGACACATCGACACGCCAGAGTGTGACTTGATAAGTCGAAAAGTCAAAACCGCTCCAAAGTCGAGGCAGGAAGCGGAAGATAAGGCCGGCATTTTTCGGATGAGCATGAAAATTTGTGAAGAGGAGATAATTGGCGCGTAACTCCATCGGCATGTTCGCTTTCACGCCGGGGAAGGGTCGTAATTCATCCTTCACGGTAGATAAAAAGTGCCCGCAGTGGGTGTACGTGTGCAGAAGTGCTGCTTGCGGAAATTCCGTCCAGGTTTATAGTGTGGACACAACGAATGTCACATTCACACATTTCGATGAGGATGAGAGCGACTGCCACTGCGACTTGCCATGATAGGACGAGCTCGATCGTGGAGAGAGGTCCTCCTCTTCAAGTGAGCGGAAACCTGACTGGACCGTGGACACGTTCCTTCTCCTCAGTCCTCACCAGAGAGACAGACAGACAGACAGAGAGACAGACAGACAGATAGAGAGACAGACAGAGAGAGACTGATGGCACCCCATGCTGCCTCTCTTTCTGTGTCTGGCTCCCTCCCTCCCTCCCTCCCTCCCTCTCTCCAAATTTCCATATTGAATAATGACCCGTAAGAGAGATGAGAGACGATTGGTGGATACCAACACTCACTTACAGACAAACAAACAAGGGGAAAGTTTGCAGATTGTACCGGAAGTATGGACGTTTGAACGACCAACAGGCGGTCACTCAATCAAACAATCAATCAACCGACTCGATAGCCGAGCGGCTGAGCTAGTTAGTAAACGCACCAATCAATCAACCAAGCGATTGCATGCTTTGATAACATGTCGATCAATTGAGCAAGCGATAAGCCTTGAATTAAACCGGCCAAATTAACAGACAATGCACAATGCACAATCAAC
>LRSR01004477.1:20000-21571 GCA_001579985.1 Hypsibius dujardini
CTTCACAGAGGTTCTTTCTTATATGGAAACCTGTTAGCAGCGGTGACTGTGACTGGTCACCACACCGGCGCCTTTCCTAAAGAGGCTGCCTCGTCGCACAAGTGAGAGAGAAGGAGAGAGAGAAAGATCTTGAACTTGGTTTTTCTTTCGGCGACGTTGCTTTCTAATCGGCACGAATTAATGGGCCTTGCATCGGCCTTGTCATGTTTCCGAACATCACTCATTACTGTACCCTTCGCTGACGATTCGGACATTTCTGGTCGCTCTCTCATGTTGGGGAACACGGCAAAAAGAGTTTACGACACTTACGAAATCTGGTTCAGACATGAAAGGCCTTCCAACTTTTCTCCGCGCCCAGAAGAAATGTACGAGCACCTCACAATCTCGGCAGCCACAAAGTTTCGAACGAGAGATGGCGCGCCACCTGTCGGCGTCACTAGCACCACAATCTTCGTTGTCTTCCTACTGTATCTGTCTGGATGCCCAGCTTCACTCTGCCTGTCTGTCATTCAATCAGTCTGCTTTCCGTCTGCCTGTCTGTCTGTCCGTCTGTCTGTCTGTCTGTCTGTCTGTCTGTCTGCCTGTCTGTCTGCCTGTCTGTCTGTCTGTCGGGGCCGTTGATCGATCTGACTGCCTGTCTGTTTGTTTGTCTGCCTGTCCTTCTGGTACTATGGGGTCTCTCTTCAGTGCCTATCGGCCTGTCTGCCGCACATACATACGTACCGCCTCCGCGTAGAGCAGGGCAACGCGAGAATGCAAACGCCTTTCGTAAGCGCGACACCCAAATTAGCTTGATTCACGTGCGAAAGCGATCAATCGTCACATGAACGCGACACAAACGAGCCTTCGCGTTCATCAACCATGCACCTCATTACGCGCGAAACACCCGATGTTACTTTTTTTACAGCTTGTCTGCCTGCCTCTTAGTGGTGATCTAACGAGAGCAAATGGGGGCATATTTGTGGTTTGCAAACATCGCGTCCAAGAACGCGTCGCCGTCGTAAGCAATTTGTTATCGCCGGTTCGGCGTTGAGCCGTGTCTGAATCTCCGAAAAGTGACAGGCGATTCGAATGTCTTTGGCAGCTACCGTGCATATACCCACGTACAGTCAAGCCATGCTAGGCTGTGCACATACCTGATGATATTATTCGAAGACTTGTCCACGCGAAACCTCCGAGCGCCGTCCTCGAGCGTTTTATACTCTGTCCGTCCGCTGGAATGAGAGAAGAGCAAAGGAAAAAACGGTATTAGTTTCTGCACCCACTCTCGCTTTCCGATTATCTCCGATGATACGATAAATACACCGCAATTTATGCATTCAATTAGGCGAGCCCACAACGATGGACAAAAATATGTATGTCGATAAATCTTCGCTAATTGAAGATATCTCCATTGTACAGGCAGGCAGAGACAGTCACCGCACGTCACAATCACACTGAGTCAGCGACAGTAAAATGCACCACAAAAAACCGCTTGGTGGTTTGTGTGTTTGTATGGGACAAAAGCCCACGGACGCGCCATCCGTCTTAATTATTCGCGGAGACATATCGGCGACCGCACGAGTTCGCAC
>LRSR01004478.1:0-10051 GCA_001579985.1 Hypsibius dujardini
CATCCCCCCAGGCAGCAGCCCGTATTAATTGGGGGGGGGGCACTCGCCGTAATGCCCCTCCCCCGTTACATCTCTGGATACTCGTAAATGGTTTTAGAGATCTCACCAACTCAAGTTGATGGATTGTTCGATATTTGGAAAACATGGTTTGGTCATTCGCTGTGCGGGACCAAAGTCTGGCAAAAATTGTCAGAGTTGGCCATATTCATCCTTAGTCGGTACTAGAGGACTAGAGGTTCGGAGGTGGAGTCCAAGTCTACAAAGCACAGTACACAGGAAATCTCGTGGAGATTGCATCATGTACCACTGTAATAGCTCCATTCCAGGTTCCTCGCTGTGTTTGTTATTACGCCCCCCCCCCTCCAAGTGAGAAAGTCGTGCAAATGCAGAAAAACCAATTTCATAATCTAACTACTCGTGCACGTGGAAGCGGAAACTGACCGCGTGCACATCGAGCATGTAACGCAGTGGGATCAGATCACAAAATAGTAATGGGAAAAAAGAAACAGCCGACGCAGCCGACACCATGAGGAGACTGCACCCGCAACCGACACCGTGAGGAACCCGGAGGAAACTGCACGCAACCGACACCGTGAGGAAACAGCAACCGACATGAGGAACCATGAGGAAACTGCACCCGCGTCAACTCAAAACTACGGCGCCCGCAATGCTCTTCTACTTCGTCGTGCCGCAATCCAGCCCTTCATTTCACGATAGATCAAGCGTCCCAGGCACAACAGCGCAACCACCTGAGCAGCGATTAAAGAGTAGAAGGTCGCGCCCCATCCGCCGGCGGCGATTAGACCAGCAGCCTATGAGAGAAAAATTGTATACATTAAAAAACAAGAACCTAAACACCTTTAATTTAAATGATCAGCGCGTGTTATTCAAATAATGAAACTAGTTTCTGTGAATGAAACGAGAAAGTCAGATGTTTAGCAATTAAATTAATATTTATTAATAGAATAACATTTAAGGTTGATTTTGAGGCTGCAAATTGAAAAAATGCTTTTAAATATCGATTTTTTATTTTTGTGACTTTAAATATTTCAACATTTATTTTATTTAAAATCAAAAGTCAAAAATATTTCGACCATTCAGCTTCAAATATTGCGTTTTACCATAGGGCCAAAAGCGGCGCCCATGGACCCGGTCCCGTCGATGATGGCCGTGACAGTGGCCAACGCCTTGGAATTTCCTGTTAGACTGGGATGCGTCCCGAGATCGGTGGAAACAGCAGTGGTGATCAGCGCATATGGACCGTTGATCAGCAGCCCGCTCACGAGGAGAAGGGGAATGAGTGCCTTGATGCCGGATCCGGCGTACAAGAACAGGAGGTAAAGGGATGGCGCTGCCAAGACGAACATTCCGCCGCAGACGGTTGCGCTGCCGCCGGTGGAGTCGCTGATCACTCCAGCGAGGATGCCACCGACGATACCACCTGAAAGGAAAACAATTTGGCATGACTGGAAATGAAAAAGCGAAAAGAGACCAGCAAACAGGCAGACAGATAGAAAGACAGACAGACAGACAAGTAGACAGATAGGAATACACCAATGCCAAACAGTCGGACAGACATAAACAGATAACGATAGACCAAACGCTAGTAAGACCAACAGATAAGACCGACAGAAAGCGAAAGAGAGAAAGATAAGTGAGACAGGCAGTTAACCAAAACGCTAGACAGACCAGACATGTAGACCGACAGGTAGACGGACAGGCCGTACAAGAGGCCCACTAAAGTTACCTGCATCGAAGATGGCTGATAAATCTGCGGCGACATCGTTCTGCACATTACTTGTATCCTGGATGAATCGGGGCAGCCACAGCAGGAACGTATAAGACACGGCCTTCGCGAAGAACAGACACAGCGAGAATTCAATCACTCCCGGAATACGAATAGCTCTGAACAGTGAAATCGGCTTGTCTTCGTCCGCGTCAGTCAGCGCTTTGCTCGCCATGCTCGAAGACGATGAGATGGAGTTGACTCGACCGTATTCCTCAGAGGACTCAATGGAAGGTGCGCCCGGCGTCACGCCATCGCCAACATGATCCGGCGGATCGAGGCCGACGTCTTCCGGTCTGACGATGACAAACAGATATGATACCACACCCATGACACAAATTATCCCGCCGGGCACGATAAAGGAATAACCCCACTGGCTGTTGACCCAGGTGCCGGCTAAGAGTGCTCCCAGAATGTTTCCCACTGATGTGTGGGAATTCCAAATGCCAAAGATGAGACCGAGACGCTTCTTGCCGAACCAGTTGCCGACCAGCGTGACAACACTTGGCCAGCCAGTCGATTGAAAGACGCCTGCAAAAACGTGAAATCTTTAAGCAACCGGAAAAAATTCTGACAGACACAACAGACAGACGGAGAGACGAAAGACAGATAGACAAACATGCAGACAAACAGAAAGACAGACAAACAAGCGCAAATGCAGATTCTCAGCGTGTGAAATTTTTTACCTCCAAACACCTGTACCGCTACGAAGTACGAGAAGCTGTGGATGTCCCAGAAAAAGGCCATGCCAAAGCAGATCGTCCATAGTCCGGCACCAATCTGGAAAGATAAGAAACGTCAGTCACGAGCAATACCCAACCAGAATAGCCCTGCTCACGGTTAAACAACTCTTTGTCTGCTTTCAGTACCAAATAAACTAAACGCACTAGTCAACTTCTGTCAGCCAGGAGGCTTCTTGCCTGCCTTACATAAAATCCTTCATACAAAGAGCCCTTCGAGACATCCGTAATACTTCCCTACGGGGATCTTATCGCTGTTATTCCAGGCATTAGCACAAACTCATGCCTGTATATATGTCTGTCTGTCTGTCTGTCTGTCTGTCTGTCTGTCCGTCCGTCTGTCCGTCTCTACCTGCCTGCCCATGCACACAGAGTCACGCTTTTCTGACACGACCAATTTGTCAACTTGTCTGATTCACGATTCAGACAAACACTCCAAAACACCCTAGTCGCCACTAGAAACCTTACCATTCCAATGGACAGAAAATTCCGCAAATTCGTCCGTTCCGCGATATGCCCTGTAAAAAACATTCCCACCGCGTACGCCAACCAGTACGTGAAATCCAGCCCCGCAAACAGCTCCTGTGAGTTGTCCTGCTCGAACGGCTTCCAACTGCACCAGGTCTTATTCCTCGCCGGATCGATCGTCGTCCCCGGCGGCGGCAGCAGCCCGGTGCAGTTCTGATGCAGCACATTCTTCACCACACTCAACGGCCTTCGCGACATGTGATAGACGGCGTAGAGGAAGAAGGTCAGCACGAGGATGTACACCCGGTACCACATCATCCGGTTGACCACATTGGGGATGCACAGCCGTTGGACGATCCGCACCCCGACGGGGACGTTCCGGTTCCCGGTCGTCGTCGCGGTCAGGTTGTTCATCCTTCTGCGGTCCTTGGAGCGGGAGGTGTGACGCCGTTCCGACGCGAGAAATGTGGTTGTTTCCGATGGCTCATCTGGCTCGACCGAGGCGATGCGCTGTTGTGAACTGTAGCTTTCCATTTCGTCGCTTTCAGGGGATGATAAGCGAGGAGTACTAGTACGGTGGTCTTGGACGTAATCGCTAAACTTTGCACGGCTTCTCCGTGGAATCTGCAAGAGCGATTTCATCGCATCAGCACGTGTACAGAACCGTATCTGTTACAATGGGAGAGAAGAACTGACGAGCGGATATGACTATAAGAGACAAGTACGCCTGCAGCCACATCAACAGAATGAAATCGATCAGTGAATGAAAATGGAATTGGAACATAATGGACTTGGAATCATCACGTCTGTTTGAGAAACAGTCGATTCCACCGGCCAACTTTACTGGAATTGCGATCACGTTCAATGGATTAAGCCATAAAGGACTAAAAATAAATCATTGGAAAAGATTTGGAAAACCAAGGGCATCAAGGTTGTCAGGTGGATCGGGAAAAATCAATTTTTGAAATTTAAATCGATATCTCATGTAAGCTTCAAGGCCAAGCAAAAAATTGGATGTTACTCCTTGGTGGAACTGAAATTTGCAGCTGTTGCAGTGGAATTCCACGACGCTGTACTAGAAATTCCACTTCCAGTGAATCCTGAACAAATTTTGATTGGAGGTCTCGTTATGTGAACACGCCACGTACACTTCACTTACCTGAGGGTTGAATTATTCAACTGAAATATCGATCGCTAAGGGACACGGTATAGGAAATGCGACGGTTGCGTATCGTTTTAAAAAACCCCAGCAAATTTCAAGTGGGATGGAATTCCGAATCACAGAACACACACCGACTGAATGAATCACCAGCTGCCGCTTTGATCCTCCATGGTCTGGTATGCACCGATAAAAATAATCGAATTCAAGGCTAACATAAAATTGAAAGGTAAAACAAAAATCAAATCTTCAAGCGAATTAAAATGTTTTTTTTAAACCTCAATTGTCATTCATGGAAAAGAATGCAAACAAACATTCCGGACTCCCACAAAATGCAGCCTCCCCTATGTGCTACAGTTGGCTCTGGGTGCACAATAGGCGATATTCCTACTAATGGTCCAACAGCCTATCATGATATTCTCCTACTACGGCATAACCAATTGCCTACTTCAATTAACGCCCCGAATCACAACGACACAGCTCCACAGTTGTACATTTAGCTCCCAGCCCATTTAGCCTCGCACATTTAATGTTGTCCATTTTCAGTTTTTAGCATTTATTTCTGATCAACCGGAAATGGGCCGCCGCTGCCGATAGCGTCTCCCCCCTTTGTACCCTGCATTGTCATCCCGGTGTGGTTTCGTGGCCGGTGACTTTGAAGTCGTGGCAAGGAAGACCAATTAATATATTTGCAATTCGGGATCAGAAGTGTGGGCGCCTGTTTTTAATTCCCGAAAATGGCTTCCGCGGGAAAAATCTACTTGATTGTCTACAATGTGGTGCAGCTCTTCTGGTACTATATGCTGGGATACTTAACGCATCAATTTAATTTAAACGCCGCATACGGTGAATTTCCTTTCTTTCAGTTGGGCGACCGGCTTTACGGAATTGGTGCGATGTCTGCTGACGAAGGAGGATCTGTGGACTGTTGTCGGTCCCGGGCTGAAGATCTACCAAACTCTTGCCATTCTTGAGGTATGTGCATTCGGTATCGGCAGGGAATGCGAGAAAGTATACACTCGAATTGAAGTGACTCAGCTGACTGCAAATTCCTGGTCGCAAGACGCAAGTAGTGAGTTGTCGGTTGATTGATTGAACGCCGGTTGTAGCAACCCGTTAAAGCAAACGCTTGATTGATTGATTGATTGATTGATGGGATCGGACTTTAAATTGACTTTGATTGGCTGCTTAATGCTTTGATCAGCCGATCGATTGATTAAGTGAATTCAGAAAACTTATAAAATGCTGAAAATTGCTTGTGCGGTTGCGCCAATTTTCATGCTGCTCAGAACTTTTAATATGAGATTAATTATAATGCACACACAAGACGTTTAAAAACTCCTGTGATGCTTTTGTTATTCAGATAGTGCATACGGTTGTGGGACTAGTCAAGTCTAGCCCCGCCATCACGTCGTTTCAAGTATTTTCCCGGCTGATGGTGCTATGGGGCGCGCTAGCATACTCGGAGTCGGTAAGAATTTGCCTTTATGTGCGGTGCGGTTTGAAAGTACAGTAGACAATGAGCCAATGATCACTGACTTTTATGGTAGGCGAGACAAAGTGTCGGCTTCCCGATGCTGTTCGGCGCCTGGACCCTTGCGGAGATGATTCGATATTCCTTTTATCTGGCGGCTCTCTTCAAAAAACAGCCATATCCGCTCGTTTGGCTTCGCTACTCGATGTTCATCATCCTTTACCCTCTCGGAGTAGCGGTAAAGACGGAATCTCTTACCTGTCTGTCTATCTGTTTGTCTGTCTGTCTGTTTGCCTGTCTGTCTGTCTGTCTGTCTGTCTGCGCGTCTATTTGTCTGTCTGTTTGTCTGTCGATTCTGTAGCATCATTTTCGTTATGGTAAGTACTCGTGCTATGTTCGGCAGGGAGAACTCCTGGTGATGTACAACACGCTGCCAAAAGTTGCTGCCGAACAGCCATTCGCTTCGCTGGCGCCCGGAGACCTCAACTGGGCATACTATGCATACGTCGCGATCATGGTGCTCTACATCCCCGGTGAGTGGATTTCGCCCCTGATCTGTCAAGTATGACTTTCACTGTTTGAAACGATGTTAATACCATTCTTGTCTACCTTCAACAGTCTTTCCGGTGCTGTATGGCCACATGCTGTCGCAGCGGAAGAAGGCCCTCGGACCCGCGGTCCAGCCTCGAAAACGACGAGATTAAACTCCCTCTACTCCTTTTCTATGGCGTTCCTCTATGCATTATCATTTCACCCTTTTGCTTTCACTGTATTTCAGCATCTCTTATTCCACCATAAGTGAAGAACAGCTTTTCTCTGCGTACTGGTAATTTGCATCGGGTAACATGTGAAGCGTGAGGCATTGCCAGGTAGTAGTGCATCTCCGGCTGAGAAACCTTTTCCGTTCGTAGTCCGAACGTTACGCCTACCGCATTTTATTTGTTTGCGGAAATTGCGCCCAATAATACAAGGCTGTCGGTGTAATAACTAATCGGAGAAGGTTTCTCAGCTGAATGTCTGTCAGTCCATGGGTCTGCATGCTTCCTTCCGGACTCTGGAGGTATACCGAGAATGCGGTAAGAGATGCCTCCCATATCGACACTCAAAAATTCCCATTCATTTATGTATTGAGAGTGAACTTGGAATAAAACTAAATGTATTTTAAAACATGGAACGGAAAGTGCAAACAGAAAACAAAAGGAATGCCCGTTACAATGAAGTCCATGAAGGAATTCGCTTGGTAACAGCGTCGCGCATCGAGTCCATGGCGTTCCTGGGGTTTTCGCTCTTGACCACCGCCGTTCCGGAGACGATCAAATTAGCTCCAGCCTAAAAACAAAAATTTCAAATCCAGTTGACGAAAGAGCTTCAAGCACATGAGAAATTGAAAGACTGGGCGAACCTCGGCACAGTGGTGGATGGTGTCCAAACTGACGCCGCCGTCCACTTCAATGTCCAATTCCTTGAACTGTCGACGCAACGTCTGCACTTTCGGCATCATAGCATTCATAAACTTCTGCCCGCCCGCACCCGGCTCCACGGTCATGATCAAGATCAAGTCCACATGCTCCACGTACGGCACCACCACTTCCACCGGCGTGTTCGGCTTTACCGCAATTCCAACCTGCAAAAAATAGTGCGCCGTGTTATTCAATCTAAAAGTTGATTTACATACCCAATACTTGCCTTTGATTTTCAATAAAATCAAATCAATATGAATTTAATCAAAATTAAAAACCATTTAAATGCCCAACACGTTCCTTTCATTTTAATTTTCATTAATTTTAATTTTAATTTTAAATAAAATTTTAGTTAAAAAATTGCTTAAATGCCCAAAATGCGCCACATATTTTTAAATTAAAAAAATCAAGTGCCCCAAATTCGCCAATTTTTTTAAATTTAATTTAAAGTCTGTTTGAGCGTCTGAAATTTGTTAATTAAAATTTCTGTAAATCCCGACAATTAATATAAACTTAAATAGTTTTGCAAATGCTTTGTATTGTCCTTCAAAATCAGCTGCCGTTGGATAAAATTAAAATAATATTTTTATTCAAGTTCCTTCGCTCATGCAATTCACAACACCCATGCAATTCCATAGTCAAATCAAACAACGCAATGCATACAATCAAATCCATCGATACATCAATCAACCGTTAACCGAACCAGCCAACAAATCACCTCATTCAACTCATCAATCAACCGCTCTAACCTTCATGCCCGCTTCCCGGACTTTTCGGATCGTCTGTTCCACATCCGACGTGGCCTCCACATGGAAGACAAACTGATCGGCACCCGCGTCCGCCATATCCTTGACAAACCGATCAGGATTCTCCACCATCATGTGCATGTCGAACCAGCAGCGACTCTTGGGGATGGTTTTTCGCAGCGACTGCACCATAAAGTGGCCGAATGTGATCGGCGGTACAAAGTGCCCGTCCATCACATCCAGATGAAGGTAATCCGCACCGTCGCCGATCAGCCGGTCGCACTCGCTGGCCAGCGCGGCCAAGTCGGCGTTCAAGATGGACGGCCCGATCTGGGCATGGAGAGCTCGGACCCCTGGTTTTGTGGTGGACGCCATCCTCGAAATAACATATGATATTCGAAATTGTGAGATAAAACAGTGAAACGTGGTGAACCTATTCCGGAATATTAGGCGCCCAATAATTGAAGGTCGGGAAAACTTTTTCCACTTCAAAAAATGGAGATAGGATTTAAATCTACGAGAGTGAGATGGGGGGTCTTGAGAGAAATGGGCGGTGCCAGAAATCAGCTGTTCATGTATAACCGTTACTTTTCGAACGCGGGACTTTGGTTAAAAGAATAGAACGCGTTAACACAACGGAAAGCACCGTTGAATGAAGGAACAGTAGACGTTGACTTGAGGAACGGCATGCTGAACTGGTGCAACTGAAATCCACTCCAGCGAAATGCATTTCTGCCAAATTCCACGTGGAATTTAGCGTGTTGACGTTTCAAGTTTCACGTTTTCAACTCTTCACATCCCCCTCGGCTGACTTTTCCACGCACTCTCTTGCCATTTCCGGAAGCAATCCCTCGCTTTTGTCTAGGAAAAACACAATTTTCTTCTTGTCTTTTGACGTAATCTTTTCCAAAGGGCTGCTGAAGTCTTGGTAGCACTTATTTCCACGACAAAAATGGACTCACCCAGCAGTCCCATGATTGACGTCACGGGGAATATGGACATTCCCTCAGCTCCGGGACTCTCTTCTCCATCTACCACCATTCCCGGTTTCGATGCCAGTGCAGCTCAGGCTACGTCTTCATTGGCCAGCAGTTTCCTGGCGAGAAAGTACGTGTCTGTATTGATTTACCGTTAGAAAGGTTTCATTTTTAGTTGAGAAGTCACAGCATATTGTTAACGCGTTGATTGATTGATTCGCTCTTTTGCATAGGTTTTTGGATAAGGTTTAATTTTTTCATTTATCAGTGTTTTGAAGAAATAAACCGTTATCCGTTCATTTTTTCCCTCGTAGAGAGATAACCTTCGTGTGTGACTTTGACTATTGATGTTGAATTTGATTCAAAATACATTCATTATTCTTTTTACTAACCATAATAATGATTTTAAAAATTGACTAGATTAGCTGCATAGGTTGATTGATTGATTGTATGGGTTGCAATCTCAATTTTTTTAAGTCGAATTCATTCTCGGTCGAATTCTTGATTTGTTTGTCTCGAATTCTGTCCGATAGGGTTTCATGCGTTTTCATCGTACAGACTGATTTGTTAATTATTGCTAATTTATTTTCTGATGCTTTTGTAGATTATGGAGCGGCTACACAACAGTGAAAGAACTCCCCTTCGTAAAGTCCTCGACGACCACCGGTCGACAGAATATGCGCTCGTGGTTCGAGTTTTTCAATGCGAAAAAGTTTAAAAAGCCCGCTCTAAGTAAACTGGTGCAGAAAGATTACTACACCGATCGGTTGTTCCGGAACGTCCAGTACTTTCACGTTAATTACATCTGCGTGTTCCTCGTCCTTTTTCTCTACTGCGTGTAAGTCATCTACACATTACCGTTCACTACTTCAGCTGTGGGACTTGCAATTAAGTATGGGAATCTTTGTTCAGAATTTTCGGTTGTCTTGGTTGCAGACTGACGTCCCCATTGCTCCTCATTGCACTTTTCATTTCCTGCGGCGCGTTCTACTATGCTCACATGAAGAACACCGTCCGGAAGCTAGCTTTTGCCGGTATAGATTTGGCTCGCCAACAATCTTTCATGTCTCCCTTTCCCGCTTGCCTGTCTCTTGTCTATATCGTCTGTCCGTCTTTCTGTCTGTCTGTTTGTCCTTCAGCCAGTCAGTATGCCCGACTCTGTCTCTTTATCTGTCTGTCTATCTGTCTTTGTCGGCCAGTCTGTTTGTCTGTCTGTCTGTCTGTCTGTCTGTCTGTCTGTC
>LRSR01004478.1:10208-36303 GCA_001579985.1 Hypsibius dujardini
TTCCACTGGCCTAACATACAACCAGTTGTTAATTCCATTTTTTTCGGCAGGTCATGAAATCACTTTATTTCACCAGTACTGTGTGATTGGCGCTTTGAGTTTAATCCTCTTTTACTACACCGGCGCGGGCAATGCCTTCATGTGGGTACTGGGTGCGTCGCTGTTCTTCATCCTGCTGCACGCCGCCTTCTTCGGCATTGAGGATGAAGGCCAAGAGTTTGCCTTCCAGCTGGAAGAAGTCTAACACCATTTCCGATGGCTGTTGAGTTACTTTGATAATCTCAGTGTTCATTTATCCTGTTCAGTCTTTACTAATTGTTACGGCGTTCCAGGATCGACTGCTTTTTCTCCGTGGTTTTTCATTTTTCCATGTCTTGCGTTCATTGGTGAAAATTGTCTAATCGGTATTTTTTTGCCCTGATAGTAAACACCCACAAAGCGGTGAATATATACTTTGACATAGAATTCTGCAGAGGTCGGAATTTCCAATTCTAAACCGAACTGCATGTGGTACTCGCGCTAGTAACAGTTTAACGCCGATCTGGCGGATATTTCACACATTCGAAAAATTTAATTAAAACAGCAAGCAGCAACTTAGTCACAGCTATTTTACGTACATTTAAAATACTTCAGAACTTTTTTTATTTACTATATATTACGGCATATTTTATGCATGTACTAATTTTAGGATATTATTTTTAATTAAAAATCAGTTCACGTGCGGTGAGCACTATACCGATATTTAGGAGTAGTTAAAATTCATTAGACAGTATTTATATTTTATATTTCGATATGAAGTACTGTGCATAATTACGTATTATTGCTTCTTATGTTCCATTCCGGGTGGTTTGTTCTTGCTGAGAATGACATGTTCTTGCTGAGAATAATATGTTCTCACTGAGAATAATATGTTCTCCCTGAGTTTACCATGTTCTGACTAAGAATAACAGGTTCTCGCTGAGAATGATATGTTCTCCCTGAGTGTACCATGTTCTAGCTAAGAATGATATGTTCTCGCTGAGAATACTGTTCTCCCGAAGAACAAAAAATACTGTGATCATAAAATTACTTAGGTATGCCGAATGATTGATCGATCGATTGATTATTCACGAGGCTTTTAATCTTTTTTCCTTACATCCGGACGTCGCATGAGTAGTTTGTTCACACGGTTTGTCCTTTATTATTATTAAAATATTAGATTTCCAGTTTTTGAAAAATGCATTTGTCAGTAAGTGGCGCAGTTGTCGTCGTCGCATTGGCGGATAAACTGATTGTTGGAACGAACGACTCATTGCGGTAAAAGCTCTATCCCCCACAACTTCCCTTTTCCCATCAATTTCCCCCCACTATACCTTCTTCTCTTTCAGAGCAACTTCCGAAGTGAATTCTCCAGCCTCTGTAGCCTCTACTTCGCCACAAGCGTCCGTGATTGTCGTCAAGCGCGACGATTACGCGGCTGAAGACCTCGCCGAACCGTCAGCGGAAGAATTCCCGTTAGCAACAGAAAATGCGCCCGGAGCAGCTTCCAAGCCGAAATCCAAGCTCGCGGCGCCGCACAATGTCGGACTGGCAGCAAATCGGTGCGTGCTGCGCGTCGAGTTATCTCGAGTGTTGAAATCTGGAACTCTTGCGAACGGGTTTGTCTGATTTTCAGGCCCGATATCCTCAACGCGAAATGGTTCTCCGCGGTGGCGGTGTCTCCGTCGGGAACATTCGTTGCGGCCGCTGACAATTTGAAGACACTATTCGTGTTTAAAGTGAGCGATGGAAATGGGACGCTGTCTGGGAAGCCGGAATTAGTTTTGAAGCAGTAAGTGAGATATGTGCTTGATTGATTGATTGACTAATGGACTGATCACGATTAATTGATTGATTGATACGTTTCAATCGTGGAACTTCATTGACTCCAGAGCGCGATATTGCACTAGAATAGAATATCTTTTAATTTAATCGATTGATCGATAGATGCAATAGGTTTTTTTGGCGCAATAGTACTAGCCTAACCTACTTGTAATTACTGAAGATTTAATTAACAGAGAAGTCGTAATTATTTGGATTGTTAGTAAATTAATATTAATAATATAATATTAAACTAATATTTAAATTAGTATTTGTAAATGAACTATTTAAAGTTAAGTTTTCGCTTTCAAGAAAGAAGTGTGGCAGGATGTGTATTCTGGTTTTAAATAAAATAAATATTTGACAGCAATAATAATAGACTTACCATTATTAAAGATCGAAATCCATTTTTTTGCCATTCAAATTATATTTGAACTATTTTATATTTACAATAAATAAAAGAACACGATTCTGTTCGTTCGTGTCACTCCTTTGCGTTTTGTAGGAAGCTGGCCAAGCGGAGCATGGCGTTGACATTTTCGGCGGACGAGAAAACCATTATCGTCGCCGACAAATTGGGAGACGCCTACAGATTCGCAGTGGTGGATGAACCGGGAACCGAACCGAATTTGCCGATTCTCGGCCACATTTCCGTCTTAACGGACGTTGTAAGTCATCATTCTATTTCGTTCGATACTGTTTTTTGTGCGATTAATTGACACATGCAGGAACTGCCTCTACGCTGGAATGTCACAGATGTACGAATAGCGTGTTAATATAATTTGTCCTTGCTTCAGCTTCTCTCTCCGGATCAAAAGTTCATCTTGACGGCCGACTGTGACGAAAAGGTCCGTGTCTCCCACTATCCCCTGGCGGACGATATTCAGAGCTTTTGTTTGGGACACACCAGGTAAGGAAACCGCGGCACTCAAGTTTGCTTTTTTCAGTGTGCAGGTGGAAAAAACTACTAATTATTCGTTTTTGCATTCACAGATTCGTCACAAAATTGCTTATCCCGACACATGATCATTCTGTTGTGTTATCAGGATCTGGTGTGAGTGTCCTTCCGATTTGTGAACATCGAGTACAAAGTTGGAGAACTTGATACGTCAAAGAACCGACAAACTGGCTCAGACAGAACCAAACAGACAGACGGTGACAGACAGACAGACAGACAGACAGACACACAGACACACAGACACACAGACAGACAGACACACAAACAGACACACAAACAGACACACAAAAAGACAGACAGACAGACAGACAGACAGACAGACAAACAGACAGACAAACAGGCAGACAGTCAGGCAGACAGTCAGGCAGACAGACAGGCAGACAAACAGGCAGACAAACAGGCAGACAAACATACTTACGCGCAGATGTACGTCATAAACATGCGAACAGTCATAGACTTTAGAAACAAACAGATGTACTTCAAAGATAAGGTCAGGAAGACAAACAGACAGACAGGGAAAGGAGATAGGCAGACATTCACACATTCACAGTAATACAGCAGGCGTGCAACTAGGCAAACTCGGGCAAGCAGGCAGAGAAACCGACCCAAAATTCAAATATTTTAGAATCCTGGCTTTTGTTTACAGGATGGTACAATACGGGCCTTCAACTACCTCAGCGGCGATGAGATCGGTTCAGTATCCTTGACGAATTCCACCAAACCCGCCGAATCCCATTCCGCTATGAATGGAGTGGTCGCACTGGCTTACCATGCCCCCTCACAGACTGTCGTGGCGTCTCTGAGCGAGTACGTCACGCCAAACAGTGACGTCGATCTTTAACGCTTCCCGTAACGTCTTTGTTAAGATGGTTTTACACATTCATCTAGGCTGAACGAGATTTTGGGGTACAAAATACAGTTTACCACCAGCCCAGACGGCCAACCTGCCGACGTCAAATTTTATCCGGCATTCGGTTTGCCTTTACCAAGTGCAGTCCTGTCGTTCGGTTTCTTGTCCATCTGCGACACCCTGATAGTGCTACAGAGGGACAGTTCACATCCTTTGACTATCATTTCCGGTTTTTCCGCCGCGATAAAGCAGCCCAATGCCGAACTGGCAAAGGTGAGCGAGATCTATGTTTTTGCTGACCAAAATTGACAAGATCCGAAATGTACGGGACCAACAGACCAATAGATAGGCAGGTTAGACAGACAAACAAAAAGTTAGGCAGATTTAAATACAGACATACAGGCAGGGAGACAAATTGACAGACTAATAAAGAGCGAGTCGCGCGGATAAATTTGACGATTCGCTGACTGGTTGACTGACTGAGTGGCCGGTATTTTCAGGCAGAAAGAAATTCGCTGACAGAGGTATTGCTATCGGAACTCGGCGAACTGCAAAAACGGCCGGAAGGACTAGATGGGCTTTTCCGGGAGCCGTTTGCTGACCTCTTCAGTCCGACGTCGCGGCAACCGGTTGCTGAAGACGAGGCGGATGATGCTGCGGACGGTTCGGAAAACGGGCGGTCGAAGAAGGCCAAGAGTGACGGAAAGAGTGGGGCAGTTAAGAAGAAGCGGACGAATGCTGAGATCGATGCACCCGCAGACGGGGTGCAGATGGAATGCTCTTGACCTTGTCCAGTAAGTTAGTAAGTCTATGCTGCTGTCAGTCGATGGGATTGCAGCAGATTTGTCTGTTTTTCGAGCGAAATGCTTGTCTTCCTATTGACCGGATGGTTTCTATGTCTGTATGGCCTGTCTGAAGTCTTCTACTGATATGCTTGCCTGTCTCTTGTCTTTCTACTTTCTAACTTGCCCTGTTTACCACAGTTCGCATTGGCTGTTTGCCTGCCTGTCTACTGATATGCCCGTTTGTCTGTTAGCGGTCAATGTCTTTGCCTGTCAATCTATCATGCCTGTCTGACCTACCTGTCTGCGAGTATACTACCGTGCCTATCTGTGTGTTAGCGGTCGTTGTCTGTACTTCCTCTTTTTCTTCCATCATGACCTGTTGATTCACCAACCTTTCCTTGTCCTTGCAGATTTTGCCGGATCTGTTGCCGGATTTAGTTTTTCTTGCGAGGCACCCGATTATGACGAAGCTAGAAACTTTCTACTACATCGCGTGATGCAATCGCCACATCTCCGGTATTTTTTAAGAAAATCAAAACCACCACCGTATCACATTTCTCCATCGCCTGCCAAAGGTGCATAAAAATGCACAATTCACACCTCAGCTCGTCATACTGTTTCATGCCACTATACCGGACCAGGATGGATCTCTCTCGACTTGAAAGCACCCCCTCCCCCCAACGCCAGGAAATGCACAGCGTCAATCACTATTGGATAACCACAGACAGACAGATAGATAGACAGACAGACAGTCAATGCCTAGCGACAGTAGACTGCATCAAATTCACACATTCAAATTCAAAAATTCAATTATATACATATCACCTGCATAACCCACTCATTTCCACTCGCAACGTGACGCGGCAAGACCGAAAGCGAGCGACCACATTAGCTTTGACGGGTACGAGTAGGGATGATGCTCTGTTGTTGGTTGTGTGATTGCACATCAAGTGAGCAACGCGTGACAAAAAAAATCTCAACAAGACCTGCCGCTGCGATTTGATTACCTCGCGAGAAGAGAGAGGTAGAGAGGTAGATGGAGCGATCTAATCTGACCGCATAACAACGGTGCGACTTACGACACCTGGAATTGAACAGTACGAACTGAACAGTACAAGAACTGTACCGGTTGGTAACCATTTCACGCCAGAAGCTTCGGTATGAGTACAAGTACATGGTTACTGCCTGCCTGGAAAGGAGCGTGATGGAGCGATTTGCATCGCATTTCCTTATCGTTTTTAGTCTATATAAAAGGTGCCTGAGTCGGGGAAGAGTAAAAGAGACAGCGTACCATAAGACAACAACCTGGCGTAGGCAGAGCACTGGGTCATTGTCGCAGCAGACCGTGGAAGACGTCTTCACAAAGGTTGTAAAAAATTTACCGCGTTGTTGTGTGTTTACGAATGGTATTACTCGCACTCTTACTTCATTGTGATGTTTTTAACTTCCGTGATGCAAAGTTATTATCTGTTTCCAGGTTTCACGGCGCAACCTAGATGGATTTAAAGATGGATGGGTCGGTCGTCGTGAAGGACCGGGGTTCGGGAAGGTATGGGAGCAGATGCGGAGTTTGGGGATTCTCACCGGCATGGCTGCAGAAGTTCAACCACATGACCGTGTTTATCATTTCCTATGTCGCGCTTTCTATCATTTACGGTAAATGCACTAAGTGACTGGCGCATTAATTTTTTGATCTTTTGTCTGTCTGTATTTCTCTCCGTTGTCTGTTGCCGCCTGCCTGCCTGCCTGCCTCTTGCCTGTCTGTCTGTCCTGTGCCTGCTTGCGCTGTCTGTCTGTCTGTCTGTCTGTCTATCTGTCTGTCTGTCTGTCTGTCTATTTGTATTCTGGTCTGTGTCTATGTCTGTCTCTCTGCTTCTCTGCCTGTCTACCTGTTTTGTCCGTTTGTCCTCCGTGTGTCTGCCTGTCAATCTGTTTGTATGCCTGCCTGCCTGTTTGTCTGCCTGCCTGCCTGTTTGATTAGATGTCTGCTTGTCTGTCTGTGTGGCCGTCTATTTATTTGGCTACCTGTCTACCCTTCTTTTCAAATTTTCATGCTGCCTTACTCACTCTGCCTTTAGGCATGTCTCACTCCTACACCAGCTCCATGATCCCCTCCATTGAGAAGCGCTTCGGCTTCTCCAGCAAGGCCACCGGCATCATCCTCTCTATGAACGACGTCACTCACGTCTCCCTATCCCTCATTACGGCTCACTTTGGCGGTTCCGGTCACCGTCCTCGTTGGATCAGCTTCGGATGCTTCCTGTTGGGACTATCCCTCATCCTTCACGCCGCTCCGGAGATCTTTTTTCCCCTCAAGGCGATCACGTCCAAGTTCAGTTCAGCCTCAACTTCTACGGCTGGAAATGAATTGCTTTGCTCGGCGAAACGGGCGGCCACTTGGAATGCCTCCTCGGACATTCAGGCAGACATGTGTACCGATAAGGATAGTCACATCGGGCCCCTGGTGGTGTTCGGCGTATCACACCTGATGATGGGAGCCGGGTCTACGACTCTGATGATTCTTGGATTACCATTTATCGATGGTACGTAATCGTCCTATAATCTTTGTCATCGTCATGTGTGATTTACTACCCGAACAATATCTCATTTACATACCACGTGACTGTTGCAGATAATTCGGACAAGCAAAACACACCGATTTATTTCGGTATGTATTTTGTTGACTTATTCCACCATGTAAATTCTTCAGATCCAAGGAATGTTGTTTCTGTTGTAGCCATTTCGTTTTCGGCAAGGATATTCGGTCCGGTTCTAGGATTTATATTGGGATCTTACTGCAATTCCATATTTCTTGACTGGACTGGTGAGAGATTAGTAGAGTCAGACTTGCTTTTTCTGCTCTGTGTTTCAACCTATCTTCTTGTCTTCATTCAGACCCAGGATTCAGTCAAACGGATCCTCGATGGATTTCGGGTAACTATTCAAAAGCCATGGGCAGACAGGGGAATAAACGAGCCAACAGGTCTACAGGCAGGCAGGCCAGCAGACGGATTTACGTATATACGGAAAAACAGACAGACAGACAAACAGACAGACAGACAGACAGACAGACCAGACAGACAGACAGACAGACAGACAGACAGACAGACAGACAGACAGACAGACAGACAGACAGACAGACAGACCGACCTGAATTGCTAAAGTTCTTCCTGAACTTCGTTTGATTTTCTTAACCAAATGAGAGCTTTCTGCGCGGCATCAGTCTCGGCGTTCCGAGACCGATGCCGAGACACACACACACACACACACACACACACACACACACACACAGATAGATAGATCCAGATAGAGTTGTTTTGTCTATTATGTCCTTAAGTTATCGCTTTGCAGCATGGTATCTGGGATATCTTTTCACCGGGATGGGACTTTGCATTTTCGCCCTGACGATGGGTGTGGGTGAAATTTAATTGTGGGAAACGATGGAATGTGAATTAACCGAAACTTTCGTCCGCTGACAGTGCTTCCCGGCATCGATCCCTCGGCCTGCCAAGAAAACAACAACAGATTGCCAACCAACTCACAAGAATCCTAAGCCATCCATCAAACAGAGTGAGATTAGCTTAGCGGAATCTTCGGAGAAGGCCGTCACTTGGCAAGGTGCGCAGTGTCTCGATGCTGGTTTTTTTCGCAATTACGCCGCCACTCACCTGATCTAACGTCTAACGTGATTTATCGTCTCTGCCAGATTTACCGCGAAACCTGAAACGACTCCTCGTAAACGGTGCCTTTATGTGTCGCGCATGCAGTCAGATGCTGGAAGGCCTTGTCATTGCCGGTGCGGAATACTGCAGACACTCACTAACCGGGATGACAAAAATTATTAAAATTAGTCAACTGAAAATGATGTTCTTAGGATAGTTCTGCTTCTTCTTTCAGTACTTAAGCATTTTAGCTTATTTTTAATTTATAAGAGACATTTTTGCCAGAATTAATATTACGAGTTTTTAGTTGTTTTTTCTTTGTTTAAGTATTTAGTTATTAAAACTTATCCGTCGTTTATTTTAAACCAAAAACCTAGTCGCCAAAAGCATGCATTTGTTTTTTTTAAAATTAATTAACTTGATTTTTCAATTTTTTCTAGTTCCGTTTTGCCATCCCTGGTTACAATATAGGTACTTACTAACAATAGACTCCTATTGTACTGACTTAACCGTAACGGCGATTCATCTCTGTTTGCAGGTTATATGAGTTTTCTGCCGAAGTTCATCGGTCAGCAGTTCAAAGTTTCTCCGTCTGAAGCCAGCTTAGCCGGCGGGGTACCGAGTGTCCTGGCCGTCGCGTTGGGCGTAGTTTGTGGTGGATTCCTAATCCGACGTTTTCGACCCGAGCCGCGGCATATTGCACTTGGCTTAACGCTAGCTGCTTGCCTTATGTCCAGCACTTACTATGGGGTGATCGGATTGGGATGTGAGAAGACAACTATTTACGGATTCGGATCCGATGAGCAGACCCGGACAGAGAGGTGACAAGTTAGGCAGGCAGACTGGCAACACTCGGAAAGAAAGACATACAGATAGACAGACAGACAGACAGACAGACACAGACACAGACACACACACAGACACACAGACAGACAGACACACAGACAGACACACAGACACACAGACAGACACACAGACACACAGACAGACAGACAGGCAGACAGACAGAAAGACAGACAGACAGACATAAAGACACATACAGACACATACAGACACATAAAGACACATACAGACAGACACATGCAGAGACATGCAGAGACAGACAGACAGAGACAGACAGACTTATATTGGTGTACACTCTAAGCAAGTTGTTGATGTGTCAATTTTTCAGAGCACAGTTGGCCCTCCGTAACGCTTCATGTCCGTCGGCTCAATCTTGCGGATGCCCGGAAACAGAATTTCGACCTGTTTGTCATCGAGCGAGTGGGATTAACTATTACTCTGCCTGTCATGCGGGCTGTCGAACTGCGCTACATTTCAACGGGTCAAAGCGATATCACGATTGTTCCTGTGTCACGGAGGTTGCAACTTCGCCACTTGAGAGTCGGTCAAATTCGACGAAGAAAGTTGTCGACGCGGATCAGATTCTCGTCGGCGGATTATGTCCGAAGAAATGCCCGAACTTGTATATCTTTATTGCTGTGATGTTTATCGCGCTCTTTGCGACGGGACTCCCGCTGTCCGGAAGCTTTATGGTTCAGTACAGGCACGTGGAATTGGTAGACAGCTAGTCAGACTATTAGACAGACGACGGACGGGCAGGCCGACAGACAAACAGACAGACGGACTCACAGACGGACTCACAGACAGACAAACAGATGAATAGACGGGCAGGCAGACAAGACAGACAGATAGACAAGTACAATAGACAGACAGACGACAGACAGAGAGACAGGGAGATAAGCAGTCAGGGAGATAAGCAGTCAGGGAGGGAGACAGACAGGCAGATATTCTTGTTTGGGATTAGGTCTAAACTTGTCAGCATTTTTACTGAATTTGTTTACCAGAATTGTGGATCCAGACTTGAAGTCCCTGGCTACCGGTTTCAGTACCCTGCTGATGTCCGCATTCGGGTTCCTCCCGGGACCCATTCTCGCCGGTGCGATTGTCGACTCGACCTGCAAACTGTGGCAGGTTAAGAGTTGTGGCGAGAAGGGCTTCTGCCTAATCTACGACACGGACGATCTCCGGTGGAAGCTTCACCTGGTCATCGGTTCGGTCAAACTTGTCCAGGCACTATTAGACATCCTGGTTCGTATTCATACACAAACAACCAGGAAGTCTGTAAAAATGTAGTTTCTGATCGTATCGCATGCGGAATGTCTTTGCAGATGACGTGGAAAGTGTGGGATGTAAAGTTTGAGAAGCAGGAAGTCGAACCCGTATCGGGAGTGACTTCGTTGCCTTCGTCACGGGCCTCATCTCCGATGCCGCCGCAGCCGGCTGTGTTGGCCGGACTAGAGTCCATCTCCCATGATGGCACTATTTTATCCCGGACGTTCGATGATCGGCTGAGCCGAATGCTTTCCGACGAGGATGAGGAGACCGCCAGCAAAGTCTGACCAAGGTGAAGCTGTAATGTCTTTGGCAATCCGGTTGATATTTCCCGTGATTAAACACACGTGGAAAAAACCTTGCGCTGACCGAGTTGAGCCATTACACTCGTTGCACGGCTGTTGTACACAGCCTTCGAGTTAAAGTGCTTAATTCGGTCAGCACAAGGTTTTTGTTACGTGTGTATGTTTTGTACGAGTACAGCATTATCGAACTTCTCTTTTTTTCTATTTACATTCCTCCTTTTTAATTACAATTTTTTTCTTTTTTAAAATTTTTTTGCATACTACAGTGAAATGAACACGATTTGTTTTACTGCTACTTGCTACGCGACGTTCTGCCATCTGGGCAGAATATAACGGGTAAATCCGGCCTATTCCTAGCCACGCCTTGTTCCTTGTCATTAGCCAATCACCGCTTACCAAAAGACCGCAAGTAGTTTCCCGTGATGCTATCCGATCCAAAATTTAATCTGCAGTCGATTAACGTGAATAGAAACTTGTTTTGAAATTAGGCAACGGAGTTACGGGTCATTTCTGAACTCAGACCCGCAAGTTTTCGGTTCGGAACGTTGGTGAATTACAGGGGTGATTAAAACTAAGCACCCTCAACCCTCCAGGCGCTGCACAGGAATAATACCACTCGTCGTCTACATTGGAATCCGATTTTGGTTTGGTGGAATTGGAATCAGTTAATATGTGACACTTTTTGTTGAAATATTACTGACAAAACAATTATCTCCCCTTCAATTATACTATCAAAACCATTATGTCCCGCCTAGGGAATATTTCCAATAATCATGTCAATTTCTACAAAGCTATCCTTCCCGATACCCGTACACCACAGGTGGCCATATTGTTGCGCTGCCCGAGTTAAGCCATTTTTCTCAGTTAGTGCGTGGCTGAATGCATCAGCGAGTTAAAAGCGTAACTCAGACCGCATTATAATATGGCCACGTGTCTATGCTCACTGTGGCAACACACACGAGAACTTCCAGGGAGAACTGTCGTTTTCGCCACAGCTGATTTTCGAGCACACCTCGAAGAACTTGATTAGTTTTACACCACAAAATTATAAACCTGTGTCTTTCCGTGACCTCCCTACTTCGTATTCAATCCCGGTCCTCCCCACATCACCGCCTCGGGACTCATCGAGTTCCCCTTGCTCCATTTCGCTTTTCAGTTAATTTCTCAAAACATTTTACAACGTTTTACCAAGTCAATTTTCCCTCTGTGATTTCTCTCCGAGAATGGCTTTTTAAATTCCCCGTCAAGCATGGACTATTGCTGCTCATCTCCACCACCCCATCAATGTAATGATACTTTCCTGCTCGGTGCTCATTTGGAACCTGACTGGCAATTTCCCCTGGTGATCCTCGACGTGCGAGAGACGTTGCGACGATCGCGTGTGTATGCAGCACCAATCAACAATCAACCGAGCGCAGACGGCTTCTGCACAAACGGAGGCTTTGATCCCGCTTGCGAGTGCCATGGACAAACGGTATGGAATGCCGCTTGCGGGAAATCAGGCCGGACAGTCCGGAAGCGGTGGCAGTGGCAGTCGAGGAAGTCAAGGTATGGATTTTGGATTGCGAAGAATTGAGGAGTGACTTGTTATGGTTTAGTTGGGATTTTTCCCTAAACTGTTTTGTGGGGGTTTCCGTCTGTGTTATACAGGGAAACCGCCTAATGCTGCTCTGGCAGTTTTGTATCGACTGCTTGGATGGAAATTGCCAGTGCTATTTTATCAACTTTATAAAAACGAGTATTTCCTGAGCATAAATTTAATTTGGAGAATTTCAACGACGAAAATGAAAGGTTTTGTCAAAAAATTTGGTTCTTCATGACAAATTGTCACGAATGTTCAGTGATAAAACAGCATTGGAAATAACACGATCTTGATTGATTTCATTGTCCGTGCGTTGATTGGCTGATTATCTAGTCCACAATGGCCTTTGCTCTGCTTGCTTTTTCTACGTTTCATCTATTCTAAATTAGTCTTTCAAGAAAACAGAATTGAGAAATACAATTGATTTATGGTGAGGAATGCTCCGCTTCCAGAATTGAATGACGTGCCTTTTTTCTGTGTAGCATGGCGTTGTACTAGTGCAAATCAACCAATCAACCAGTCGCACAATGTGTGAAAGCGGTTGTCGGGATCATTGGATGTCCATTGCTTTTTCAGGTCAGACTACGTCCTTCATCGGAAGAACGGCAGGTTCTCAGGCACCCATCACGTACAACCAAGGCTCTAACAACCGCGGAGGCTCGCAGCAGCGAGTTCCCGCTCGGAGCCAGCAAAATCAGCCGGCCGGCCGGGGTTGGGGATCGTCAAAAGGAGGTCAACAGGTCAGTGCGAATCTGCGAGGAATTATTCCCTTAGAGGTTTCTCTTTGTCTGTCTGTTTGTCTCTGTCTGCCTGATTTTTCTTGTCTGTCTCATTGTCTGCCTTCTTGTCGGCCTTTCTGTGTGTTTGCCTGGCTGTGTGCCTAAATGCCTCTATGCCTGCCTTCCTTTCTGTCTGTCTCAGCGTCTGCCTGCCTGTTTGCCTGCCTGTTTACCTATGTGTAACCGTCGTCTGTTTGTCTGTTTGTCTTTTTGTCCGTCTCTGTCTGTCTGTCTGTCTGTCTGTCTGTCTGTCTCTGTCTGTCTGTCTGTCTGTCTGTCTGTCTGTCTTGTCTAATTAAGGATGTGTTTGTTTTTTTTGCAGCCGCAAGGCTTGGGAGGGTTTCGCGAACTGGGCATTAACGGTGTAGAGCAAGGTACGCGTAAGCACAACTACAATCACCTGATCAATTTGAGTTACGGGCATCGCGCTGGAAGTGGAAGCGGTGAGCGACATCACCATGGATCCTCGCACGGGCATTCGCGCCATGTCGCCTCGTATCAACCGAAGTACAATAAGGAACGATTTCTCCAGGCCAAGTAGGTGTTTCCAAATTTCAAACAGCTTCATGTTTTATTACACATATCCATCAGTGTTACAGAGGGCTATGTTTATCCGTTTCAGTTGTCAGTTTGTCGTGAAGCAAGACGGAGAGTACGCGGTGCATCATGTGGACCCTGATGTCCTGGTGGACTGGAATAACATTGAGCTGATCGTAAGATTTTCGAATTTTTCTATGCTATGCTGGGGTATAACCGGAGATGCTTACCACTTTGTGTGTAGAAAGTCTACAGTAGCGAGGAGCAGAACTGTCCGATTTGTCTTCATCCACCGACCGCTGCGAAGATGACCCGGTATGTTTCAGACCATTCAAATCACTGAGCTCTGTCTCATCTAATTAAGTGACTGGCAGTAAGTTCAGGCAATCCAACAAGACAAACATACACTCAAGACAGACAGACAGACAGACAGACAGACAGACAGACAGACAGACAGACAGACAGACAGACAGACAGTGACAGACGGTCGGACAGACAGACAGTGACAGACGGTCGGACAGACAGACAGTCGGACAGACAGAGACAGACGGTCGGACAGACAGACAGAGACAGACGGTCGGACAGACAAATAGACAGTCGGACGGTCGGACAGACAGACGGTCGGATGGACGGACAAGCAGGCAGTCAGATTGTATACCGTCTTACACCCGATCTTATCCAGGCCTGTTTGTTTGTTTCAGGTGTGGACATGTGTTTTGCTGGCCATGCGTTTTGCACTATCTGGCTCTTTCCGATGCGAAATGGCGCAAATGCCCGATTTGCTATGAGTCGGTATACGGTTCCGAGCTGAAGAGGTTAGTGGGTTGTTTTGGTATACCGGTGCCGCAATACTTCCCTTGTGCGCTCGCTCTGAGCATTCCTTAACGTAGTCATTAGTATTTTGAAGCTAATGCTGCTTTGTCCTCTCCTTACAGCGTTGTGACGCAGATAACTGAATCTGTGAAAGTGGGACAGGACATCACGATGCGTCTGATGGTATGTGAACGATCGAGTGTCTGGGCGTTTCCTGTGACAGAGTGGTATGAACGGAAGGGAATATTCTACAATATTGAAGGTTTGTGGATGTACAGTCAGTCAGACAGACAGCAAAACAGACACGTACACGGACAGATAGCGAGACTGGAACATTCACAGACAGACGTACAGACGAACAGACAGACACACAGATAGACGGAGAAGCTATGAATTTGAAACCTGTTTTTTTGCTTATAGAAGAGAATGTTTCTTTGGGATTCTCAAAATTTCTAACCATCCGCGACAACCAAATCGAAAAGGAGATTCTATCTCGGGAAGAGCGGGAGCTGCTGTTCGCACTAGAGACTGACGGCGACAGCCCGGAATCATGTTTCATCGAAGACGCTCTGAAAGATCTGGCCAAGCGTGTCGCCACTTTTTCGCCCATCCCATCCACGCCAGTTGACATTTTGCCCCCCGTTAAATCGGCTAGACCAATTCTTCCGAAGAAGTCCTACTCATCCGCGTTCATGGATGAGGAAGCCGAGGTGTCCCAGACATCACCGACATCGCCAGTTCCTGCTGAGGTGTCTGCCGCGTCGTCATTTGCTACCAGTGAAGCGTCATCGGAGTTGGATGCGAAGATGAAGCCGGACTCTGTCGTTGGGGTGACTGCTGCTTCGAAGGGGAAGGGACAGCAGCAGAGGCAGGGACAGCAGCAGAGGCAGGGACAGCCAAGCTTCTTCTACCAGGCCGCTGACGGGCAGCATGTTTATCTCCATCCGATGAGTGTGAAGATGCTGGTGGCGCAGTATGGGGAATTGAGCGCATCGCCAGTCGAGATTACCGCCCCCGTACTTGAGGTGGAGTCATGGAGCATCACGGACAATGTCCGCAAACGGTCAGTGACGACTTCGAGTTTGTTTGTTGTCCTATCTCTTTCCCGTCTTAATGCATTTTCGATCATTATCGATGACTGCGTGACTGTTTAGCTGCCTATCTGTTCGTCTAGCTAGATTGTGTCTGTCTGACTCTTAACTTACATTGTATCTATAATTTTGTATCGCTTAATAATGTCTCTGATTCCTTGAATGTTGGTTTGCCTGTCTATAGAGTCCTGTTTGCCTCTTCATCGTTCTAGATCGATCTGCCTCAATGTAGGTAGTTCGTGTTCAGGTGGGTAGCTGTCTTCGTGTTTAGATCAAGAATGTCTGTCGGACTATGTGAATGTTTGCTTGTCTGACTGTTGACATGTCTATCTGCGTATCGTACTAGACTAATATTTGCGCTATATTTGTGTGCAGGTACCGGTACTTGTCACATCTTCCTCTCACATGTGTCATCCATCTGGTGGAGCTCGACCTGAAACCGCCATACATTTCCGAAGAGGTTTTGCATGAATTTGCGGAAGAGGTCCTTCAGCGAGAGCATCATCGTCTGGCGAAACTAAGGTAAGCCTGTCAATTTTTCAGCGAGCCAAGGTCTGACGTAGGTTCATTCTCTTCTGCTTTAGGTATGAGGAGAGGGGTCAGAGGGACGCGGAGAATGCTTTTCGAAAGGACATTCGGGGCCAGATTTCGTTCAGTCTGCAATCCGAGTTCTTCCCCGATGTCGGAAGCTCTGCGCAGGAGAGTCTTGATTTCGCTTCGGATGAGGCTTTCCCGGCAGTCGGAGCGGAACCGGCAGCGCCAGCGCTGACGCCATCTCCACCAGTTGCAGATGCGGGTTCACGATCTTTCGCCCAGGTATGTCGCACTAATGGTATTTTAGGTTTGCCTGTTTGCTGAATGGTGTTGACCTATCTTTTTGTCTCGTTGTCCCTCTCTCTGCCTGCCTGCCTGCCTGCCTGCCTGCCTGCCTGCCTGCCTGTCTGGCTGTCCGTCTCTGTCGATCTGTCTGTCTGGTTGTCTGTTTCTCTATCTGTTTGGTCAGTCTATATGGTTGTCTATCTGCCTGACTGGCTGTCTATTTATTTGCCTGTCTGTCCATCCGGCCGTTTGACATGCCAGATAACGGTTTTTTATTGTGGTGTGTAGATGTTGCGGCAAGGAAAAGCGCAACCGCAGCAATCGTTGCATCAACAATCCGCGTCCACCAGCCGATCAGACTACCGGGCCACTCAACAGCATCACAGCGACGGAGGTATGGATGACGATGAGTACCATCTCGCTGCTCCGGACTTTCAACGCTCCTTCTCGACTGGTCTCGATGCGGCTTTCAGCAGAATGAAGATGTCCGAAAAGGATGCTGCTGCCCCTTCAGCAGCAGCATCAGCACACAGTGGGGGAGGTGGTGGGAAAGGTTCGAAAAAGAAGCGTTCCAAGGGGACCTTGCTGTTCTCGACGGGATCCGTGCCACGTGTGTGATCGACCATCCCGCACCTCGAGAAGCTGTGTCATCATAGTCAACTGTCACGTCTTTTGATTTTTCTGTGTGTGTTTTCTGTGTAATCGCTTTCATGTAAATTTTTGACGGCGTTCATTTGATTACGAGCACAGAAGATACACTGTGTTTTCCTGTGACTCACTTGTCGGAGACTGACCTATAAACGGGTAGTTAGGAATGCTAAATAATAATTTGTTTGAGCGTTTGCGTCAACTCATCGGCCCCGGGATGCGGGAGATTGCATCGTGCAATAAGAACCGAACAAAGAAATCGGGGAAAGCACGCATTTAATTGCTTTTCGATACTCACAGAACTCACACCCAAAGAAGAGCGCCAGCCAGCACAGATCTATTGAAAACAGTACAGATTGACAAGCATCTCATCGAGATCGACATTGTTCATGTAGTTCTAATTCAGTACTCGCAACACGGCTCCAACTTGACAACGTGAGCCTCTTTTTGGCCAGTCCGGCTCACCTACGCCGTTTGAGCCATACGGCACACCATAAAAAGTTGGTCAGTTAATTTTTTTCGTTATTGTTTTTAGTCAAAAAGATAAATTTGTCTACCAAATTTCTCCTCCCAACTTGGCATCAGCATCCTCCTTGTTTTACCACTAATTTAACGTTTTAATCATGGTCAACGTTTCGAAAGGCGTGCTTGTAAAATGGTGAGTGAGACTCTGTGTGGGAATGGGAGTTGCGTTTAACCCTCGGTTGATCGATATATTTGTCCACTGAATATTACGTTAGCGACTCTTGATTGATTGGCAGATTGATTGATTGATTGATTGTTCAGTACTGTTTAACGCTCGGTTGATCGATATATTTGTCCACTGAATATTACGCTAGCGACTCTTGATTGATTGGCAGATTGATTGATTGTTCAGCACCGTTTAACCCTCGGTTGATCGATATATTTGTCCACTGAATTTTACGCTAGCGACTCTTGATTGATTGGCAGATTGATTGATTGATTGTTCACTACCTTCCAATAAATCCTATTTCCTTTTTTGTATGGAATTTCAAGTTCTGTTTGCCGGCTGCTTGTATGTATGATAGTCTGTTTTTATGCGTACAGTGATCCGGCGATGAAGCAGTTCCTCATCCACCTGGACGATCGAGAGGAATTGGGAAGAAAATTCATAATTCAGGTGTCAAAACAAAAAGATTCATTTTTCACGGTAATTTTAGTTCAGACTTCAGGTGTGTTTTTTTGCGCTAGAATATCGATGATGACCATCTATTTATCAGCAAGGACGCCGTGGAGACGCTGAAGGATCGCCTCGACGCTCTCATGGACAAGATCAGCATCAGCGCTGCCAAGGATGAGAAGTAGTTTAGGGCCAATGACTGATTGATTGATTGATTGATTGATTGATTGATTGATTGATTGATGAGCTGTACAAATATTTTAGCAGACCGTTTCTGCCTTGTGGTCTGCGGTTGATTGATTGATTGATTGATGAGCTGTACAAATATTTTAGCAGACCCTTTCTGGCTTGTGGTCCGCGGTTGATTATTCGGTTGATCCGCTTTGCGTCTCTCATGCAGAAGTTACGGTAATAACACTGGCAGCGAGCAATCGATCGGTTGATTGATTGACCGAAGTTTTATGTGTTTTCAGTTTTCTGTTCCTTCATTCCATGCGTTACCTTTGGTGGTTATTTTAGAGACACTTTGCGAGGTCACATTTTATTTGATAAATTAAGAGCTTTTGGCGAGAATGAGCAAAGGCTGAGCCACCGTTAAATTAAATTATTTTATGTGGAAGTTCCCGTTGACAAATTGGGTTCGCTGTTCTATTCGTAGGTCCGTCCTACTTGGTTTTTTCGATTGCAAAAATAATTCACATAATCATACAAAAAATTAGTAATGGAAATAATAATACAAACAGGTCTCTAATTTGTCAAAAACGCAAAAACGCGCATTGCGAACGGACGAATAGAAATCCGGAGCGGAACGGGCCAGCTGGAAACGGCGGAGCGGAACGGGCACTCTAGAGGGCGCTTTCGTCAGCCTTTCGTAACAAGAAACTTGGTTTTTTCAGATAATAATAGGCTTATTAACAGACCTCCTGTTTTTTTGGGTTTTCACATTTTAAAGAATATATTAGAACAGAAATTATAAATAGTTACAGCCTACAGGGTGATTCACTACCACATGGACACTTTAATAAAATCACCAAAAATATGGTTTTCATTATTTTGGTCAAATTTTTTCAGATTATATGAAGCCTAACTGTTTTGCGTTTAAATACCTGACTGGGTTGTTTTTATTTTTATTCTGTAAGGCAGGGGCAATGACTACAAAAATTGGACGAAGTTGGCTGATAGTTTTTGCCATTTTGCGCCCATGACTGAATTTAATGATACGAAAGTGAGCCACCCTACTTCGAAAATCGGCTTATAGCAATCCATAGCAGAACAGATAGGCTTCACAAGGAACCCTCTGAAAGGCAAAATGGTTCGGAGACCGATTTATGAAAAATATTTTTATGAAAAAAATGGCGCCAAAAGTTCGTTCTTGACGTATTTTGAAAACTTTCAGATCAAAAACATGTTGGTTCATGTTCGTTCGTTCCCGTTTCTAGTTTTTCAGTGCAAATATCTATAAAATAAGCCTATTTGTTGCCTGAGTTGAGAACCTAGAATTGAACAATACTAAGATACAGCATGTGAAAAACCTTCCTAATATCGGATGGACAAGTTATCGACAGGCCTGGTTCTCTCAATCGGTCAATTTAGGCTCTGAAGTAATACTTTTCTAATAGGCCATCGACAAACGTTCAGGAAAGTACGAAAAAGTGCATAGGAAGAGCAATCACAGTGACCAAGAAGAATACTTTTTTCGTCCGAGGAAAATAAAATGGTCACCTTTTCTGGCTAGAGCTGCATGGAGTGGCTGACTGCTTTTTCTTAATTGTTTGAACGCTAACTTTTCCTAAATTGAATCAACTTCGTTTAAGCTAACCACAAGGACATGATCAGTTGCGCACAGTTCCTCTGACAACCGATCGCGCGTGTCCACGTGGTTGTGAATCACCCTGTAATTGGCTTAAAATACATGTATTAGAACTGATTCTAATACTTGCCCCTTTTTAATATGAATTCTCCAGTGTTTTTCTTCCTTTTTCATTTTGATATGTTATTTAAAAATATTAATTAAAAATATTTCATAGCTTTTTTGGTAATATAATCAAATAGTAAAATTTGGTCAAAATTTCAAATTAAAAAACACTAGTTTAATCCAATCCCCTAACAACAACAGCGCCGTTTGTTTTGCGTTTAATATTGTAAATTCGGACGTGAACAGTTTGTTCGATTCACGATTGCATTTTTTCATCACCGTCATTCAAAGCCAGCAAAGTCACGGAACCTTCACTGGTTTCCATCGCCAAATCTGACATGACTCGACAACTCCTCTTCTCGTCCGGATATACCGAAATACCCCACCGGAAGTGAGGAAAAAAGTCAAGGTGAAACGCTGATTCATCAACTACACACACACACACACACACTCTCTCTCACCACTGGAATGAAAAGTGTTCCCAGCGGGAGCTGCAGGAGAGACAGCCAGGCACAGGTTGTGTCCCTTGTTCAGACATACCCCTCGCATACGTAACCGGTATAAAGCATGGTAAGTAGTACGATAATAGTAATCAAATCGATATTTTTTGTATGCCTACAAAGTATACATACTGACGACACATGTCAAAAGGGATCACATTCCGTTTCCTTCCATGGGATTGAAAACATATACACATAGACAGCTAGACACGTAGACAGACAAGCAGACAGACAGACAGACAGACAGACAGACACGTAGACAGACAGACAGACACAGAAGAGAGGAATAACTACATAACTTTATGTGCTGTGGCTGTTGTAGACACACAGACAGACACCACTCGCGATCCAGACATGAATAATTTAGTGGGTTTTCAATTGGCGAATGTGTTCGGTATATGTGTAACAACACTGGTGTTTAAACGACGTTTAGGATGATCGATGGTAGTGACTTCCGGTGTGTATGTTGTACGTGTTTGGGTCGGATGTCGATATCGTGGGGGAATCCCTTAACGGCCGTTGACCAATGTCAGGAACTCCTCTCGGGTGCGGGGATCCTCCCGGAAGACACCGAGCATGGTGCTGGTGATGGTTTTGGCGTTCAGTTTCTGCACTCCACGCATGACCATGCACATATGCCTGACAAAACAGGAGGCTTTGCTGTTGCATTTTATTTATTGTACAACAACCTCTCTGCTCAGTCAAAACACAGGCTGACTGACAGGCTAGAACAGATACAGACAGAGAGCTGGCAAAAAAGATGCAGGAAGTTCTGGTATATTCAAGACGACAAAAAGCCAAGAGAAACTTCAACAGTCTAATCGGTAGTCACTTGTTCGAAAGACCAACAGACAGATACAGACAGATAAAGACAAGTTCTGAGACAGACAGATAGTAACATCGGCAGCATACACTGGGGGATTACACCACTGGCACACATATTCAAGTCAACCGGACACTACAGACAGGTTCGGACAGACAGACACGTACTACTGACAGGTTCGGACACATTATAGACAACAGACAAACAAACAGACAAACAGAACAGGCAGGCAGGCAGGCAGACAGGCAGGCAGACAGACAAGCAGACAGATGGAAAGACGGACAGACAGACACAGTTCACAGACAAACGCGACGAAGAGTAGCTCTTACGTTGCCTCGATGATGACGGCGACACCGGCTGGTGCAACGGCTTCCGTTATTGCCATTGCAATTTGTTTTGTTAAGCGTTCTTGAACTGAAAAGAAAAAATTTCGGTATGGATTTCGCGGAAAAGGTGTGATCAGACACGAGGTATAGGATTGCAGTCGCTATGTAATAGTTACAGTACTTGGTTATCTCAATCCCTTGGAAAAGTTTTGTTTCAGACATTGGGATGGCAGGCAATTGTTAATTGTTTCCTACCCTGCAATCTGCGACTATAGATTTCGACGATCCGTGCGATCTTGCTCAGCCCGAGAACGCAGGAATTGGGAAGATAGCCGACCGACACTTTCCCAATGAACGGCACCAAGTGGTGCTCGCACATGGAGAACATCTCAATGTCCTTCACGATCACCATTTGGTCGTGGTTCTCGTCGAAGATAGCGTCGTTCAGGATGTCTGCAAAGAAACGTGCACACCAACTGCATAAAACATGTGAAGTCTTACGAGTGAGTGAGCCAGGCAGACATACACTGAGTCAGACAAACACTGGGTTGGGAGACAGACAGGTAAACAGGCAAAACACTCGATTATAAAAAATAAACAAAGACATTCAGACAGACAAATCATCGGCAGACCTAAATGTAGAACGAGAAACAGACATAAAAGAGATAGACAGACAGACCGACAAACACAGACGCAAAACAGTACAAATACACAAACAATCCTGTATAGAATGGACAGACACACAAGCGAACTTACAGACAGAGCCCAGTCAGAGGCATTGACAGGTAGATAGACAAACAGACAGATAGGCGGACAGGCAGATAGACACATAGAAGCAGATAGACAGACAGACAAGGGTCATAAAATATAGACAAGGCTTACGAACGGATTCAGACATAAATTTTTAGATAAAGCCGTGCTGTCAGACATACCTTGGATGGTTTCATCATAACCCTTCGTGAAGAACATCATCGCCTTAGCCGCACGTTCGGGTGTGTTAATCAGGCCGTGTCTGTTGGGGTCTTCGCCCAAGTGTGCCAAGAGCAAACGGTAGTTTTCCTTCATCAACGGCAGCTTGGCTTCCCGCGGCGACGCGCCCTTTGGCAGCTGCACATCGGCGTCTTCATCGTAGGCCGCCAAGTTGGACATGGCTGCAACAGTCTCATCGATGGAGATAGTCCTCGAGCGGGGTCCGTCGCGGAGGGAAGCTGCACGCCCAAAAGATGGTCGCCGGAGGGCAATTCGACCGAGATTATCGGACATAGACAACCGCCTAGCGGGCATTCCTGATGACGGATCCGAGTCGGTCTGAGCATCGTGGCCATTTCCGTTGGGTAATGTCATGTTTACGCAGAGAAGTAGGTATTCTGGAACGAAAAAACGTAAAATTTTCTTCAAATCAAGCGTTCTGTGGCTGAGATCTGCGTCAATTCTGAATTCTGAAGCTGCTCTTATTATGAGATATCTCCGCTTCAATGTCTGAACCTGAATATTGTACAGTCTTGCAACTTAAATCTTTATCTGTGTACCTGATATCTGTTTGTCTATCTTTGTCTGTTTCTCTGTCTCTCTCTTTGTCTGTTTGTGTATGTCTCTGTCTGTGCTGTATGTCTGCTTGTCTGTCTATCTGTCATGTCACTGTCGTTATTTGTCTATCTTCTCACCTTTTGTCAATCTATCTGTCTGCATACCCTATGTGTGTCTGTTTGTTTGTCTGTCAGTTTGTTTGTATGTCTGTCTGAGTACCTATCTGCATCTGTCTGTCTGTCTGCCTCTTTACCTATCTTCTGCCTTCCGTCTGCCTCGATCTCTGAGTTGATCCAATCTCTCTTTTCGTATTTACGTGTGTAGCTACATTAGCGGCGAATTTCGTGCCCTTACCGAATGTAGTATTTCAGTAGTTGAAGAATGGTCACCCAATTATTCCCAACAACGTATAAGTCAGTATGCAATTATCCACTGAGGTAGCAGACGTTCAGCAAAAAAATAAGATTATGCAGCATATATCCCGGGCTGTAATACGGACCTCAATTCAATGAAGGAGGCGGAGAGAGTTTCAACAGGCGACTTTGCTTGTAAAAAGACGATTAGCTGTGTCGCTAAAAGAAGCACGTGTAACCTAATGTCAGCTTAACACATCACAAGAACGCACATGTTAGTAGGTGATGGTTCTGTTTGGTACAGGACATGAGATCACAGATCAACCACAAAGATACGAAAAGTATATAATCAAATGCTATAATCAATGGTCGTTGCAGGGCTTCCTTTTCCAGACAAAATAGAGCATACGTTCTGTAACAGAACGCCCGAAGGACGGCGGCAAAAAGTAGGCGTGGTTACAGTCGAACTTTTTCAAGGAATTGTCGAATGTTCCATTCGGGTTTCCACGTACGCGATGCAACGTACCACGTACCTCATGCAACGACACAAGGTAGTCTGAGTGTCGACTGCATGGAGGGAGTTTTTCTTTTGTAGCTGGTCAATGCTTTTGCAAAAAACGATCACTTCGAAGGGAAACATTTTGAAATGCATTGAAGTGCTGCATATGTACAACTGAAGGAAGAGTTTCAGGATGGACGCTTGTTGCGTTCCCAATGGCACTCCTGTAATGTAAAACTGAGTACACAAGTATTCAGTGAGCCAGAGTGCGCACATAAAAACAACGATACGTACGCGTGCCGGATGCATGGGTCCTGGTGAACCGGAGCCAGGACCCATCACCTACACTGTACATACATCGAACCGGGGATATGGAAGGAGCTGCCATGCAAGCACATTGTAGCACGTGGGTAGTCACTGGACCGAATAGCAGAGAACTGGCACAGACTAGACGCACAGACATAGACTGGGATACGACAAACAGGCAAAAAAGACATTCACGGGCACAGACAACAGAGGCAGACACAGACACAGACACAGACACAGACACAGACACAGACAACAGACAACAGAGGCAGACACAGACACAGACACAGACACAGACACAGACACAGACACAGACACAGACACAGACACAGACACAGACACGACTCGGACACAGGCACAGGTACTTAGACAAACGGATGTGAACAGCACAGACCTTGAACTCGTCTGTGTTGGTGACCTTGTCTGTGTCCCTACCGCTTTACTGGTCCCCTGCATTCAGTGCCTTTCACCCACAATGCCACACTAAACTTGACTGAGGGTGATACCGTCGTGTGTCGTAACAACCATCACGGGAGCAAAATAACACAATTGAGACATATCATATCCGATGGAGTGTGACCGGTACTTGAATGGACGGTTATTATTATTCAGGAGAAAAGGGGGAAGTGCGAGCTGTCGATTACCCGTGCGCATACTGTTCGTCCCCTGATTGACGCAGACGCCAAGAGCGACACATCAATGAAGGCATCCCAGGCCAGGAAGCAGGCAAAAGTATGCTGGCCTTTACAGGATCGCCTCCATAAAAATACAAATAATGACACAATGTGTCAATCATTAAGATCAATGGCTTCCTGTCAGCTCGAAAACCCGGTCCCATCTGTCTGTCAGTGTGTGGCTCGCTCGCCAGTTCCTCTCTACAATTGGGAATCGATTCGATTCCTTTCCCTTCCTTTCCTGACTCGCCTCTCTCTCTTTCTCCTGCAATTTTCCCCGATGCAAGGTTCCGGAAGAGTGGCTCAAATTACAATCTCAAACAGATCATCGAAACGTGGAACCCGGCTGCCCAGTAAGTTTCAGGCAAAAAATTGAGCGATAAGACCAACGAAGGATATTATTCCATCAGGGAGGAGTATCATATTCTTATTATTTTGTGGACCTCCAGAAAACAAAATTAAAGGACTGTTTACTGTACGCATAATGATGAATTAATGATTTTGTCCGTGGACACGAGCAAAGTGGCCATTCATTAACTTGCATAAAGATTGATGAGAAAAGCAGAAGAAAAAGAAGGAAAAAGAGTTTCGAACTTTCAGTCCCGCTTAAAAAAGTGGGGAGGGGACAGAAAAACAAAGAACAAAAGGCTATAGAACGATCAATGGGGTACATCAGTATCGCATGCGGTATAGCTAGTGTGATTAGTCGTTATACGAATTCCATACCGGTTGTATGTGTTCCGACAAGGCGAGCGACAGAAACGATTAAAAAAGATCGGGACGATGCTGAAAATGGCGCAGGAAGCGAAGCTCTGGGTTCGCAGTCAGACAGACTCGGAAAAAAGATACTGTCGTGGACCAGATGACCTCGGAGTGGTGAAATGAGGGGTCCGTTTGCACTTCATCCGGCGGTTCTGAAACCAAACTTTCACCTGAAAAAAGCACACAGAGCGATGAGTAATTATACTCTAAAACTATAATCATACTGCATACTATACTACAGTAGTAACTAGTAAGTACTATACTATACTAGTAACTAGTAACTAGTAAGTACACTAGTGAGTATAGCAAGTATGTTAAAATATTTTATAATTATTAAGTATATGTACAAGTACATGCACAAATTACAGTATACTAATTGCTGTATATTAAGCACATAAATAATATTAAGTACATATTTAAATAAATAATATTAAGTTCATATTTAAATAAATAATATTAAGTACATATTTAAATAAATAATATTAA
>LRSR01004484.1:0-63974 GCA_001579985.1 Hypsibius dujardini
TATTCATAATAAATAAATAGTTACTCGAACCCGCAAGTCCACTGAGCATTAAATTGGCACCTCCGCCACCGCCTAATGACTGGAGAGCACTGAGACCTCCGCCACTGCCGACGCTACCTCCGGATAAGAGTCCACTAAGGGCGTTGCTTCCCTGGCCGCCGCCAGCACCGGACAGCAGTCCGCTCAGGGCATTCCCACCGCCGCCGCCACCGGCCCCGGAAAGGAGCCCGCTGAGAGCGCTGGTACCTCCGCCTCCTCCTCCTCCGCCAGCTCCTGCCAGCAGGGCGCTTAATCCACCAGCTCCACCACCACCACCTCCTCCGGCTCCGGCCAACAAACTGGAGAGACCACCTGCACCACCACCAGCTCCTCCTCCAGCTCCAGCTAATAGACTCGAGAGGCCGCCAGCCCCTCCACCTCCTCCGCCGCCTCCACCTAGAAGACCAGAAAGGCCTCCGCCTCCGCCTCCTGACAACATCTATTAAAAGAAAACAGTTGAAAGCACCGCTATGTGGAATCTGTTAATTATGCATTCGAGTCCGCGTCTGTGTCTCTGTCTGTGTCTGTGTCTGTGTCTGTGTTTGTGCCTGTATTTATCTCTATGTCTGTGACTGCCCACCAACATGCGCCACGATGTCTGTCTGATGAGCTAGATTTTTTCTTAAGTGTGTTAAAGTCTGCAATGTTATTGAAGGTTTTCAGCGATCTAAATCAGGGTCGGCTAAATACCTACCGGTCCCACCATCTGCAGCAACGAGCCTAAATCCAGACCGGATCCACCGCCGCCGCCACCGCCAAGTAGCGATCCAAGTCCGCCACCAGCGCCTCCACCTGTGCCCTTACTGGTCAGCGTACTGATCAGCGGCATCAAACTCGCCAGATTGATTTGTCCCGTGACTGCACTCCATCTGGTTGATATGAGAAAAACAAAAATAATCCCACTGGTCCACGGCGTTAACAATCCCATAAAATGCATGATTTTCATCTGGAAGGAAGATATTTCTTTCGATTCGGCGAGGACAGAGAGACAACATTAATTATGCCCAGTGACAGTGAAAACTGAAATTCACAACATCATTGTCGTACATCGAAAAGTGTTGTTTGAACATGGACAATTTCGCTGCTGATCATCTGTCCATCATCACCAAGAAATGCAGCAATGGTGGTGCATAGGCAATGGTGCATAACGCAAGCGCGAGGGGCCAAATGATGCCGTTGTCTTTTCCGTTATTGCTTCTGAGCTGAGAGATATTACGTATTTTTTGCATTTTGACGGCTCTCACCGTACTGTATATTTGACGGCCATCACACACGGCATGTCGGCTTCTGTGTCATGACCGCAATACCGAGCGCTCATCATCAGCCATTGCTTGCCGGCAAAATCAGCGGAGAGAAAAAATTAGAAAAAGAAACCGATTATTACGTAGGTGTAGGAGATATATATGCAGCCACGCTGTCTGCTGATGTTGGGTCCGAAGACGATCACTTCCGCAACTTCACGGTTGACTACTGGCGCCACCCACACTTCATAGTCATATACCCGTGAAGACTGTATTGTGGTCAAGCATCTTTTACTCATAATCACTTGTGTCACATGTTATATTCTTCTATAGTTTTTCGGTCGGAGGTGTATTCTTTTGCTGTTAGACTTTTTTTTTAAATAGTTTGTTATTATGTTTATATTTATATTTATTTATATTTAAAACAATTCCTAGTGATAATATGAAATTATTTAAAATTAAGATTATTAAAATTTAAAATTATTTACATTTATAATTATTTATAATTAAAATTATTAGGAAGTACAGTTTGTTATTATAAAGCGTTCTGAGTCGTATCAAATGAAATTATTTTTGTCTGGGTTTTCAGTCTGTAAAATAATTTTGATGTTTGGTTTTTCATTCTGTAATAGTGCATTTTTTTGCTATTAAACTTTCATAAAAAATAATTTTTCAATTTTTGTGCTGCTTTTATTTTTGGGCTGTTATTAGGAACTGTGTTACGATACACAAAGTCGTGTAGTAATTATTACTAAACAAGGGTATGGCGCGTAATAATCAGAATATATGACCATGCTGGTCGTAAACCTATTTCGTCAAACTGTTCCATATCACTTTTATGAAGCCGTACGTCGTTCGGTACGATACAATTGCTGTACGCACGATAGCCAGACAAGCACTATGCATTAAATCCCCAGATGCATGAATTACATTGAATTCCCTAGAAAAGAATGGTTTTTCTTTAGACTGTACCGCTATTACCGTGTAAAGTAGTGGCTGCATCAAATAAACGATTCCTTGATTGTCTCTGAAATATTTAGGAATTTTATTCAAACCACCCCCCTCCGAGTCATACCCCACTCCACAACTTTGCTACTAGAACGTGTACCTCATTTGATGCTAATTTGATCACTGATAAAATAATTGTACAATTGCACCATACGTGGCAGCAGATCACTTTGCAATTTTTCATTTTTAACACGTTAAAAAAAGTCAGTTCGTTAACTCTTATTCGCCCTTAAATATTTGTAAATCTGAAAAAGTTACAAGGTGTTTTGCTTTTACCGACGGTAAGAGGATAAGCCGACCCTCGCACCTTAATTTAGAAGGTTAGGGGCCAACCCAATAAGATACAGTGGCTGTCCTATCATCTGACGAGAAAACTTTCATACACATTGAAGAATGCAACTGATGCTAGTACGAGAAAAGAGGTCCTGTCTCCCCCCCCCAAGGTGGGGGGAGGGGCTCCGCCCCCGCACCCCCTCACTGCTCTCGCTTGTACGGTATCGGTCTTCATCGGTCAGCAAAGTGAAACGAGTTTTATTGTAACACCGACAAAAAGAAAGAGACAGCCAAAAAAATGCCGAAGTAAAATAAATGAAGACTAGTTAATTTCAAGCGGTGATCAGATGCAGATAATGTAATTAAAAAAAGTTCAGCATCACGCTACGTGGCTCGGAAAATTTCATGAATGTCGCTTGAACGCGATGGGTCAATAGGAAGACTCCATGTTTTAATAATTTTTTTAAAAACCATTTTGATTGCGTTTCTGGACAATGCAGCCCATTTTCTCTTCGGATATCCGAAAATGAGTTGGAGATCGGCTAAATTTTGTAAAGACTGACGGTTAACGACAATTGATCGACCCTGATTATCACGAACCTTGTACTATTGGGTCATTACAGGTGTGGCTCACGGCAGTCTTACATCCTTTATCTCACCATTGAGTACAATTACGTTGGCCGACTCTGCCCTCTTCAATGCCGATTAGTTTTGGAAGGTATATCGCTCAACGGTACAGCAGAAGACTCTCCTGTTGGCAATCTCGTAGAGCCAGAGCTACTTAGACACCATCCGGTGTGTGCGGTGTCTTCAGGCACCTGTTCAGGCACCTGTTCCGTCTTCTTCAATTTTTCACACGTCCGTGCGCTTTGTCAAAGAACCTTTGATTATGCATCCTTTCTTTCGTCGCTGCCCAGTAGTCCGGATGCGGCTCCACGAACACATATGCTGTGTGAGTATGTGTCTTTAACCTCAAGCTGATGTTGCCCCCTCAACGGAAGTTGGCTCTCCGATTCCGTTGGACGCAGCTGCCGCTGAATCCTCAAGTATCATATACTGATTTGAGATGTAAACAATACATGCTCCCTTGCATCTTATGAATCGTATTTTTTATTCAATTTACCGTCGCCGAGACACAAGTGGATAAATATATAAATATATTTATATATATATAGTGGATATATATGACTGCGTCAACGCGCAATCTTCTCCATTTGACCTGACCCTTAAGGTGTTTTCAGGCACTATAAATTAACTTCCTGTCACCCCATGTGCCCCTTGGGAACTGCCTTGGAATGGGAGTCTGAAATTAATGCGTGGAAGGGTACAACAATTCTCTGCAATCCCTATTCACCGGATGTGCAAGCGAGTCCAGGAAAATTTCATCCTCAGTTTCACTTCAAGGCGGCATCTTTCTTAGTTAAACATCTAATACAATATATATTGTATTTAATTTTTCCATTGTAACGCCCGTGTATAGTTACCTCCTCTTTCCAGGACTTGGGCTTTAAGCCTTGCAATTCCTGCAAGACAAATATCATTCGTCAATATTTCTTAGCATTAAAAATGTCTGTGCAAAATACGGACAGAGTAATCCGGCTGTTGATTATTGCCGGTTGTCTCGTCGCGTCGTCGAACACGAAAAATATTGAGATCATCACCGTGGTGCCGTACGACGTGGGCGTGGCGCCGGACATTCGGGTGACCGGGGCGGCGTACGATCTGGCGGCTGAAGGCCTGATGAAGGTTCCCTCCCGGGTATCGATGACGGGAACAGAAGAAAGGCCCATTAACGTCACCATCACACATCTCTTCAACGCGGCAAATTCGGACCTTATTCAATCCTGCAATGATATTGCATCTCGGTCTGTGGCCTTACTGGCGGACTATTATACCAAACACTATCGAGGGGATACTTGTTATGCCGTGGTCACCACACGTAAGAATGCTGTGAAAGGGAATCTTAAGAACATTATATATATTAATTTGTTTAAAAAGATAACTACATCCGTTTTAGGAAAACTGTATTTTATTTCGAGTGAACCTGTAGAATATTATTGCTACTGCAAGATTTTAATAATAGCGCAACGCAATTCATGCGCCACAACAAAATTACGAGTACATTAATTTACTTCACGAATTTTGCGGTGAATGGATGATTTGATTGATGAATGATTGATGGAAAATTTTTCATAATTTAGGACGTCGTGTTTTTGCATTAATCAATTCGCTTAAATTTAAAGCTTTAAATATTAAGGGTCAAAGAAAAGGTGGAATAATTTAGGAAACGCCAGTTTTTCTATTAAATATTTTTCAGATAATAAAATTTGGCTAGGCTGGGAATATTTCTAGTTAATAAAAAAGAACATTTTGTTTTTGCATTAGTCACTTGACATACAAAATTCTGTTAAAATTTGGAAAGTAAATATTATGGATTATTAAAAATGTAACAAAAACTGGGAACTTCGTGTTTTTTGCATTAATTATTTCTACTGCAAAATTCTAACAAAATTGGAAGGATGGAAAAATAGAGGAAGGCCGCGGATGAGCTTTGCAATTGATGCTTAAAAAGAGAATAACGTTCTTTTTCAGCATGTAACGACTTGGAAGGAATCAATAGTTTAGCAACAGGTACCGTTCCGAAACGGATCGTCATCTGTCGTGTCAAAAAGAGCGCATGTTAATTAAGCTTTCTTCTAGGCTTTGATTTACCGCTCTTCACCACGTAGGTCTTCATGGGCAAAACCCCAATTCATTTGCTTTTAAATGCCATGCTCTTCTTAATGTATCAGGAGCATAGCGAAGCACGATTTTGTGGACCCCATGCGAGGGTCTCCGGAGTCCGTCGCAACCTGCGGGATTTTCGCCAGCTACACAGCCGTTCTGATTGAGATACTCCGCGACTACGCCTGGTTCCGTGTGACCGTCATCCTGGACACAACTGCCGCGCCTACTTTCTACAGAGACTTGGGGAACACCTTTCTGGAGGACGTCAAAGTGAATCGCTCTGATGCGTTCGAGGTGGAGCTTTATGCACTGAAAGATATCAACTCTGATGAGGCCATCACCGGTGCTTTAACCTTCGCGAGAATGCGAAGCCGAGGTACGAACGAGTGTCCTTTTACTGCGGGATCGGGATGGATGTTTTAATCCTGATCCGACTGAAATTTGTGGTTGTACAAATGCACGAATTTTTGCCAATCTATTTATTGAACGTTTCAGTTCTTGTCCTTTTGACCCCTGGACTTGCTACAATCCGGATTTTGGTGAGTGTTTGTCGGCAGAAATAAATTCCTCCAAACAAACGGAATTGTCGGGCAAACAATTATTTTAAGGTCAAAGCTATTCGGCCGGATTTTCTCCGGCTGAATAGCCAAGTCACTATCCAGCCGGGTTTTCTCCGGCTGCATGGGCAAGCCAATAGTTGGCCTGCTCGGTCCGACTTTTTTCACAATATGAAACCAACTGTCAATTTTGAAGCAGATTATTGGACTTGGTGAAATTACAGTGAAAAATTCATAGAAGTCGCAGAAACCTAGGAGTGTATACCAGTTCCAAGGAGACTTGATGGCGAGATCTCAAGGACGACAACCCACGCGAACGAGATTTGTAGAGAGTGTTCCAATTACCCTTCATAGTTATTCGTTTGAGTGTTTCCACAAAGTTTTGCCTGCTCAATGGAAACGGGAAAAACGTTCCAAAACTGGAAAGAGTTTGAGCATTCGATTATTCGCTAGTTTTTCTCCTTGTTACTCCGTATTTATGTACGCCAAGCTGAGAGAAAGCCGGCTAAGTGATTTCTCTGTATTGCTGGTGAAAAAAACCCCGGCTAAACAGCGGTTGGCCTATACAGCCGTGAAAGTCCGGCTGGATAGTGACTTAAAGCTGCTCACAAGGAAATGAGACCACTCTGGACGGCGAATTTCTTTATATCTGTTTGCTGTTACCGATGCACTATTGCCTGATCTCTTCGATTCCATCGAGAAAATCGGCAGAAAACCAGAACTACTATTTTAAATAAATATAAACTGACTAGTGATGGTATATAGGGGGCGCTGTCTATTTTACCGTCTCTGTGAATTAATCAATCAATAAATGTGTCTGAGTTTATTCAATCAAGCAGTCCGTTCAAAATCAAATAATCAGTTAGTACATGTTTCAGTAACATAGACAGCGCCCTCTATATACTACCACTGGTCAGTTTTTATTTAATTTAAAATAGTAGTTCTAATTTTCTGCCGATTTTCTCGACGGAATCGAAGAGACCAGGCAACAGTGCATCGGTAACAGCAAACAGATATAAAGAAATTCACCTTCCAGAGTGGTCTTATTTCCTTGTCAGCCGGAGAAACTCCGGCCGAATAGCCAGTTCCTTATTTTAAATATGCAATGAAAATTGCAAAACGTACAGACAATTTCATGACATTCATTTCCACTAACTTGGGACGATTTTCAGAGGCGAATTTTCAGAGGCGAATTCCAAAACAACTCCGAATCGTTTTCTAAATTATTTCAATATTAATGTTGATTTAAAAAGTTATTTCATCGACAAATCTTCGAGAATTGTTTTTAAACACATTTTCAAAGTTGCGAAAACACGAATTTTCCTCGATCTTCACCGTAAAAATGACGATTTATCGAAATGCACTAAATATAAATATTTTAATGCTACCCATTTCAAATTTAACTGAGAATTTACTGGCGTAATCCAAATATTTTTTGGACATCAGGGGGCGGAGCTACATGCCAATTCTGGGAAGCTTCACTGGAATTTTTGGTACTTTTTGAAAACTGTCCATACCTCCGCCCCCTTTATCTCCGAAAAATATTTCGTTGGCACCTATCGATTTCAAATAAAATTTGAGTTAGGATATTCTAAAAAAAAACATATTTAGTGCATCTCAAAGAATCGCCATTTTTACAGTGAAAATCAAGCAAAACTAAATATTCCGGTGTTTTCATAACTTTGAAAATGCGTAAAAAAAGTTCTCGGAGATTCGCCGATGAAATAATTTTTTTAATAATCATTAATATTGAGATAATATACAAACGAAATTGGAGACATTTTGAAATCCATCTCTGTAAATGTTTGGTAGTGTAAATGTCCCTACGTTTCTTTTTAGGTGTTAGAAAAAACTAAACATGACCGAAAACCTTTATCTTGAAGTTAGAAGTGTTTAGAAGTAATCTTAAGTTTTTCAATTGTTTCAAGCTTTTTCATAGGAATACTAGACGATTGTGATCCTAACTGTAATGTTGGTTTAACAAAAGACTTTATGCTGCAGAAAATGGCGGACTCTCTCGGTATGTCAAAAGATGGCGAATATGTACGTGTATTTTCATACCTCCAATGAACGTACGGTAGACGACCAATCTCCCTGATTGAAGTCACATGCTTGGTGGCACTTCTTTCAGGCATTCATCAATGTCCAACCGCTCCTGGGAATCGCTTATGCAAATTTGAATCAGTTCCTGTATCATCTCAATAACACGGTACCCAACTTGGACATATACCTTTGGCCAGAAACATCGGGACCCTCGATTTGTCAAAAGGCAATTTGTTACCACAAGGCTGCAGGTTATACATAAATTGCTTTGATTTGAGGCGGAAATAGCTGGCCACAAGATTTACACTGCGCATTTGCACAACACAGATTTACACGTGGGGTCTTGTGGCCAACTATTTCCGCCTCAAATCAAAGCAGCCTGCAGCCGTGTACTAGCAAATTGCCTCTTGACAATCGAGCGTCCCGATTTTTCTGGCCAAAGGTGGTATCACATATGATTACAGCACAGTTGTGCTTGTGTGTTGGTTTCAAACTTCTAACTGACCATACATAACCAAAATTAGTGTACAATGTATTAGCAAAGAGAATAGCAGTAACTGTATATTCAAATTATCCTTAAGATATTGATGTTGGTCTCGTTGATGCTTGTGTGCTGGTCTCAACTCCCAACTGACCATATATACCATACACTTCTCTTTCGGTGGTAGAACTCCAAGGCATTACGTTCGCTCATCCTCGTTGCTTATGGCTTATCGGATAATAACATGCGCAATTTGAATGCCCAGCTTGCGGCGAAGGCCCTGACCAACTACAACTACTCCTTCCCCGCCGGTAGTCAGGTGCATTTTCCATTAAATCAATCTAGGAATTTTTCACGAATTATGTTTATTATTTTAACATACTTAAATTGGTCTGGAATGATTTTAATTAATATTACTTCATCTTATTATTAAAGTTTAAAATTAATGTACAATGTATCAGCAAAGAGAAAGCAGTAAATGCATATTCAAATCATCCTTAAGATACTGATTTAATATTGTACCGTTGAGACTGTAATTAATATTTAAATTTTATAAAAAAAATCTTTCCACCCACTTTAGCCGCTGGACTCGTTCAGTGTGAAGGCATCATACGATGTTGTGGAGTTGTTTGCGACAGCTGTCCAGGAGATGAATGGGATCCCCATCAAAAGTAACAGTAACGGAAACAGCGGTTGCAGCGGACTCCATGTGGTGCAGCGGTTGCGCAATAGAACGTTCCAGCTAACCTCAGGCGAGGTTTTCATTAACGCCGAAAGCGTCAGGAACCTCGACCTTCAAATTTATGATTACAACACCTCGACGGCGAGCATCCAAGTAAGCTACCAGTTCAACGTAGAAAAAGCCTGAGAAGGGAGATAAGTTTAGCTAACAGCTGCGCACACTTAGTTTTCACTCAGGAAGTCTGCGCACACTTAGTTTTCACTTAGTTTTCACTGCGGGCACTTAGTTTCCTATTTCATTATGATTATTTTTCCGAGGCTGCGGGCACTTATTTTTACTATGTATTTGTAATGGGACCTAGATTGCATGTAATTGTTTGTATAACAGTAGAGGGCAGTAGGGATCCGGTTCAGGCTCACACTAGTAAGGAAAGTAGTCAATGGAAGTATAGAGAGTAGAATCTCCATTGAACAAAGTACATTGTTGCTGATTAAGTCAGATTATGGGACACGTATAACCGTAGTCTATAGATATCGCAGATAGTTAGTTGAACGGTAGAACTGAGGAGGAGTATAACGAGGTCATAAAAAACCAACGCAGGAACTTGAAGCCGAAAACTGCACTGCAGTTCTTTAGTGTAGTACATCGGTTTGTATGGCAACAGATACTAAAATCTGCATATAATAGTTTGCATTAGTTTCATTTAATACTAAAAGTAAGTGTCCTCAGCCTAAACTAAGTGTATATTTAAAAAACCAAGTGTAACTAAAAGTAAGTGCCCGCAGCAAACTAAGTGCAAACTAAGTGTCCGCGGTCTTCCTGAGTGAAACTAAGTGCCCGTAGGGGTCACCATACGTTTAGTGAGGTCGGAAGTTTGAAAATCATACAAAGCGTTGCCGCTATCCCTTTGTATAGAACATTCTGTTATTCATATTCAAACAAAATTTGAACATTTTTGGGAATAAAATCCAGTCTCGCAGTGCAGGAAGAAGTAATGAGCACCAAGAAGGTGGAATCCGCGCACTTTCTCCCTGATCTGCGTCGCGGAGGAAGGAAGGGGAAATTAGCACATCCGAACGTTAAATCCATAACAAAATTTGAGATAATGAGTTGCGGCGCGATCCGGCGTTTTTATTTTTTCAAAAATTAGGAAATGAAAATAAAGTCTTCGGATTAAATTTTGAAAAGTCTATACTTTTTGGTCCTCGACAATATCATTTTTTCATATAAATATTCATACGGTTTATTTTTACAACCGCGTGAAAACTGCGAAAAACAGGTTTTGCTGGGTACGATTCTCCCTAATCAGTTTCAGTCTGAAGTAGGAGATCGAGGGATGATAAAGAGTCGTACGGCCTGATACCACAATAAATATGGTCTCGGTCAGTCTGGTCAGGAAAGAAGAGCACGACACGCACGCCCATTTTTAAACATTCATCTTCCCCTCCCCCGCTGAATCCTAACTATGTTGGATCACCTTCACACTGCGTCATGTATATTTACCACATGCATGTGTAAAATGTAAAATGTACATAGAATATTATGCAAAATGTATGCAATACATATAACTACATATTTTGTAGCGTCAACGGAGTTGAATTTAAACGTACCTATAAGCCAGTTCTGTCATTCGTTAACACAACAAACAAACGAAACACATGTTATTTATATACATGTAAATATTTACATAATACATGTAAATCCATGCAGTAATAGTTACAAAAAAATAAGCTGAAAACTATACAGTATAATTAAACTAGACAATATTTTGATATAGTACATTTTTGTATATAAATACCTGTATATTTATATACACAAATGCTGTAAGCACAAATCAACTTTAATCTGTAGGCATTTTATTCTTTCTCCAGGCACTTGGTGGATACAAATGGCAGACTGGAAAGTTCATATGGGATAAGGCGCACCTAATTGAGTGGCCAACGGTCGATGGATTGCCGCCCAACAATAAGCCGGCTTGCGGTTTTTTGGAAGCCCGAGGATCATGTGGTGAGCCTGCAATTTGACTATATGTATAAGACATACCTACAAGTATATAGTGTTTTAGGCGGTCTAAGTATGACCTCTCAGGCCGTCACTGCTTCAACGGTAGTGGCTTTGACCATTTTTGGGATGGCTCTAGCTGCCTGGTGAGTGTCTGGTACTCTGGTACTTGCTGCACGTCCATTATACAATCAGACTGCAGTGAAGCAAATGTCTTTTTTTGGTGCGACATTAGGTGCTTCCTTCCAGGATGGAGGGAACGGGTAGACTACAGCGACTGGTGGGAATTGCAACACACTAACTTGTCCCGTGAATGCGGGCGCTATTCGCGCGAACTTACAGAACTCGCTTGATAATGTGCTTGTAATTAAAAGATGAACGAATTACTGTGCACTACAGACACGGTAAATGTACAGTAATAAGCGCGTGAAGCTACCATTCTTCTTCGGAGAAACAGAAAGTCATCGCAAAGGATTCATCTTCAGAATTTTATTTTAATTTTTAAATTAATTTTTAGACTTCATATACAGAGGCGAATTTCCATTACCAGGGGGAGGGGGGTGGTAACCGCCAACTCGCCGGAGAGCGCCCCCTGAGGGTCCAGTAGGGGTCTGGACCCCTGAAACCGCAACTCAATCTCAATTTTCATTCTTAACTAAAACTGTATTATGATAAAGTAATTTTGCTTACATCTGTTCTCTATTTTATATATTTACTATATTTAGTTTTTATTATTCACTTTGACCCCAGGCATATTTTGTACTAAGCATAATATTCTGCATAGAATGATAGTGCCAAGGGTTCAGACTTCTGGTGGACCCTCACGGGGCGCCCCTAAGGGAATTACTTGGATTAATTACTCGAGACGCGTCTTTGATCATACAACGATTCCATAGTAAAAAAAGAGACTCTGATTATGCAGATATTCAGGCCAGGCTGCTATGACCGATCTTGATCGTACTCCGATAAGCCAAAGTTGCTATTGGGCCTAGGAAAGGGGTTAGGAAAGATTGGTACGGCTTAGGAAACGGCTTAAGTATGGCTTGAGGTTCACGTAGCTTTGGTTCCTGGTATGGCTTTCACTGGATTAGGTGTTCAAAATGGACAAATGACAAGATGTACTGAAATATTCTACATTACCGTACGCATCTTATTCTTTACTGTGATGCCGCATTCGTGCGCTTCAATCGGGTTTCCCACCCAGCTTTCTTATATATGGCTTAAGATCGTAATTCCCTTGTTTCATGTAAAACCCGATATTATTTCGCATCAGAATCGCATGTTAACTATGGTCTGCTCCGTTGGGGTTATGAAGCTGACCCATTCTTGCGTCTGAGAATCTGAGAACCTGACTGGATTAATGCCTGGTTGTACCGTTTTGTTTTCCCATTTCAAAAAATCGGAATAGCTCGGTTTGTTTCGATATTCCCTTCTTCTGCAATTGCCTGAACATCCTATTAATTGCTTACGAAAAATTCATTCCTCAACATGGACTCGAAAAAAGTCCCATGGACGTCATTATTAATTTTCCTTAGTGCCTTAATCGTTTCGTCTTGGGCGAAGAACCTAGAAATCATTACGTCGCTACCTTATAACATCGGGCTAGCAGTGGACGTTCAGCGAACTGCTGGGGCGTTCGACCTGGCGGCTGAAGGCGTAGTGCGGACTTCTTACCACCGACAGATCCCTATGAACATCAGCATCAAACACCTCTTCAACGCAGACAATTCTCATCTTGTACAGTCATGCAGGGATGTGGAAGCGCTGTCGAGCCAGATGTTGGCGGAATATTATATCAAGCATGGGCGCTCGGATACCTGCTATGCTGTAGTCAGTTCTGGTAAGCAGGCACATGTACGGGGAATCTGGTTAATATTTCTGGCCAACCATTTTTTTCTCGTTCTATTCCTAGTTACGAGTAATGTCTTTGCAGTCGATGTCTTTATAGGCAAACTCACTCTCTCTCCTCAAATAAACTTTTGCAGATACTTTAGCATCCAAAATTGGCTTTAATGAAGTTTCACTTTTCTGCTAAAACATACACTTACATTATAGCTCCGCCCCTAACCATCGAAAATTATTTGCCAATCGATTTTAAATTAATAAGAGAGCAGGCGCAACTGTGTTTCTATTCATAAAATTCATAGAATTTCCCAAACATAATCACTATGGGGTGCAAAGTATAGAGTTGTTCTTAAATAGAAAAACTGAAGAAGCTTGAAGTAAAAGTAATTCGCACCAGGTGCAATTTAGGCGCCTTTAGCGCCACTTGGTGGATACTATTTGTTACCACAAGGCTGCAGGCTATACAAAAAAGTGCTTTGATTTAAGGCAGAAATAGTTAGCCACAAGACCCCATGTGTATAGCCTACAGCCTTATGGTAACAAATTGCCTCTGGACAAATCGAGCGTCCCGATTTTTCTGGCCAAAAGTGAAGCAATTCGGAAGTGGGACTTGCTGTTCAATCGGTTTAAGTCCGACTTGCCACTTACCACCTCCGACTTCTGATGTTGTTGCGCCTGATTTTTAATGTTGGACGAGAAAGTGTCTGGAAAAAGTTCTTTCACTACCCAGCTTGTCTTGTTATGTGGGCATTGCGAAATACCAGGAATGTAGAACAGAAAACCAGGTGAGTCAGAAAGAAGCCAGATATCGTACAAAATGTTGTGAAATTATTGTTCTTTAGAATCTTATAAATGTTTATAATGTTTTGTGGAGTCTTATGAAATTTATTGAAACCTTACCTTTTTTGAAACTAACGAATCTGTCGACAATTTTCTTGCACAGTGTGTTCCGACTCAATTGGCATCGCCAGTTTCGTCAAAGGTACCGTCAACCTCGCAGTTTTTCACGTTAAATATCATATAATATTTTGACTTTATAGGGTTTGATTTACCATTATTTAGCAAGTAAGTTTTCGACTTGGTATTTGTTTGATAAGGTTTGATTTGAGCAACGCTGCATGGGAAATCCGATGTAAAATAAAGTCCCGTTCTTCCCAGCGGTATAACGAAGCGTGATTTCGTGGACGCTAATCTGGGATCGCCGGCGGCTGTTTCCATCTGTGGGGTGTTTAGCAGTTACAGCCAGGTCGTGATTGAGATCCTCCGTGCTTACGCTTGGTACCGCGTGACCGTGATCATTGACATGAGTGCCGTCTCAAACTTTTACCGGGACTTGGCAACTGTTTTGCTAGAGGATGCCAGTAAAGCGAGAAATCAGCATCCCTTTGAGATGGAACTTTACCGGCTGACCGATGCCACGGCAATTGTGGATGCCCTGAAATTTGCCAAAAGCCGCAGTCGAGGTACGAACAGAGAAGTACAGCAGAGAAATCTTTGTTGTCGAAATTCAGAAAAAATAGCCAGGCATTGCTAATTTCAGTCTTGGTTCTGATGGCTGCCGGATTAATTACGGTACAAATTTTGGTAAGTCTTCATCCTCGAAACAGATATAAGAACATACGAGTAGGCAGGCTAATTAAAGATCCCCTTTTCTGCTTAAAATTTAGTTATCAGCATTTCCCTGCTTAGTGGTACTCAGCATGTTTAATTAATGAAAATAATCTAGAATTCCGATCAACTGGTGTTATTGCGCAATCAGCTTAGTCAAAAGAGACCGAAGCTGATTGGTTGCAAAAAACAGGAGACCACAAGATTGCACGTGCTTGATTGCCTGATTTTTAATGTTGTGTTTTCATTTTCGTTTTCTTTCACCTCTCTTCAGTCGATTCATTGATTATTGCCAGTTTTTCTGTGTGCTAGAAATTTTTTTTCTCGCACAAATTTGGCTGTCGCCAATCGAGTATGCTAAAAATGAAATTACAAACTGACCAGCGTCACGGAAATTTTATTACGATATAGGTACGTAGAGGTTCGTTTAGGGTCCTTACAGGTCGGAACCAGGACACCTCAGGGTAGGGCCAGGGGGTAGGCAAAATGCATTTTTTTCAAGATTGAATTCGACCTCTTGTCCCTGATCATTTTGAAACTTGCGGAAGTGTGGAGCTCTGAGTTCCAAGGGGCCCCTGGGATATCAAAACGTTTTCATAAACATAGTTGTAGCAACTGCTTCAAAAAGAGCTGTTCTTACCCTAAAAATGCGTCTTCGTGCTACCGAATCAAACAAAATTGGTGAAAAGGGTCACAAGAATTTGTCCTTCTCCAGGGAGCAGCGGATTCTCTTGGATTAAGTGAAACTGGTGAATATGTAAGAAGACCTCATAATAAGAAGTTCGCAGTCTGAAAACGATGCCTTGCATCCTTTGCTCCATTTATAGGCATTTATTAACATCCAGCCTTTGCTTGGAGTGGAGTTTTCAAATGTGTCCCACTTTTTGCCTCTCATCAGCAACACGGTACTGTAATTTCACTACACGTGAGGCATAAATATATATAGTTATGTATATAAATGTATTCATATTAATTTCATGCAAGCATTTTGCTTAGAATTCAACAGCGTTGCGGTCACTCATCGTCGTGTCGTACGGTCTGTCCGCAAACAACATGCGAGGCTTGAATGCCAGAATTGCGGACAGAGTTAAAACTGTCTCTAACCTCACCTGGCCCTATGGTAGTCAGGTAAGTGACTCCCAATGGGTTATGAATGAATCCCTTTTTTTGTCACGTTTTAATCCAAACAGGCCTTAACAATATGTTGAAATTCTTTTCCTATAGCCGTTAGATTCATTCAGCATCCAAACGTCTTACGACGTGGTGGAAGTATTTGCAGCTGCTATCCAGGAGATAAGTAGAAACGGCAGCGGTCCAAGCGGGGAAGACCAGCACTGCAGTGGGCTCAAGGTCGTCGAGTATTTACGTAACAGGACATTTCATCTTACCGCTGGCGAGGCGTTCATCGACCCGGAACGGATTAGGAATCTTGACCTTCAGATTTATGCGTACAACACCTCGACCTCAGACATCCAGGTTTGTTATTTTTTTTCTATACATGTAAGTATACCATACACATGGACTTTACGAAGACCAGACTTAATTCAAAAATTAGTATATCCAAGCCGTTCGATCAATCGAAAAAAGTTCTAGTTCGAGATCATACGTACTTCAGTTTTCATTCAGGTGATTGGTAAATTCAACTGGAGAAGTACCCAGTTGGTATGGGATGGATCCTACGTCGTAGAGTGGCCCACTACAGGTGGATTGCCGCCAAAAAATATCCCGCCGTGTGGCTTTTCCGACGACCAGGGAATGTGTGCTGTGAAAGGTTATTTCTATTATTTGACCAATATATGTTATTTATTTCTTAATATATAATATTTCTTAATGATATATCTTCTTACTGATATCTTAATATCTCAACAAGATCTTCTCAATGATATCTTAGTATCTTCACAATGTCTTCTTAACAGTATCTGTATATATATTTCCTAATAATGTATCTTCTTAGTTACTTGGCATATAATATTTACTTTTCTTTCCTATTCAGTACACTGACAGACTTTATTGTGTACCATACACCACAAAGGTAATTTACACGTGTTTTTCTTCAGGCCAGCGTCTTACCCCGATCACTCAAGCCGTGGCAGCTGCAGTTGTTGTTTCGGCCACCGTAATCTTTGCTTTAATCCTCTGGTACTTACCATATCTGACCACAATCCCGATATAGCAACCTGCGAATGGGTTTCATAACCTTCGTACCTGTTTTACATGTACGTAGGAGGGCTCTTGAGGGCCACAAAATCAATCGCAGCGGCTGGTGGAAACTTCAGTGCAAAGACCTCTGCCCTGCTGCTGGTTCAAGTCCAGAAAATTCATTTAGAATGACTAAATTTATAAGCCACATACTGTAATGGCTTTGGTCGAGAGGTTGCGCCATACGTCTTCTTTATATATACTTCTGTGTGGATTAAGTCGGCAAATAATTTTCGTATTTTGCTCCATATTTTTAGTTTTCAGTTGCTGCAAGTTCTTATGCTTCTAATGTCTGTCTTTTGCAGTAATGAGTTTATCCGTGATTAGATCACTCCACACCATAAATAAGGCCCCAAATTAAGTTCGATTATTGCGGTGGAAATAATGTTTTCTTATTCAAGTTCGCGCTGACAGTATTCCGTCCTCTTGCGCCACCAGTTGTGGCCAGAAAAATTGTTCTACTCACGAAGCTGCCGTATAACGTGGAAATTGCAGCGGATGTGCAGCTTAACGGAGCGGCCTTCAAATTAGCGGCTAAGGGTGTGAATAACTATAGCGGTGACGCACCGACGTCGAAAAATTCCAATATCGTAGCTGAGGTCAAATACCTGTTTGACGCTTCCAACTCTCAACGTATCGAAACTTGTGGCGATGTGGAAGATTATTTTTCTCACCGGCTGTCCCACTATTACTAAAAAAATATATTCCCCGGAGCCTTCTACGCCATCTTCACGTATGTTTAATAAATTACGACCCCAGCGTGCATACATAATGCACAGAGATAGAAAAACTAATTGGAAACTAGTTTTTAGTTTGCTTTTTTAAATTTTACGCGAAACATTAAGCTGAAAGAATAAATTCTTATTAGATATTAAAACCTGTTTTTATAGTCCCAAGTTAAAATAGACTGACAGCAAGAGGATTACTACTAAAGAATTAAACTGCACGTGAAAAAGGTTGATTAATTCAAGTTCAGTGGGTGCATTTTGGTTTTTGAAATTCGTTCTTCCTGCCTTATTTTTAAAAAACATACCGAAATTGATTGTAATCAATCAAATACTCCTTGTATTTTTAGCGTGTAAAAATAGTCGAAGTATCGCTAGCCTGGCAGGAGGTAAAATTGTTCAGAATTTATTCATCGATTCTTCGTTAAGTTATAATTAACTGGCTGGCTGTCTATCGTAGCTTTTGACTGGCCGTCATTTATCAAGTAAATCGCCGTACTCATGAGGTATCCCTTTATTAAGGGATCAATTACCAGTACCAGTCTCAGATGGCGGCCAAGAGTCTGTCCTCAAAACTTATTTCCCTAACATGATTTTAGAAAATATTATATGCCGGGAATAAGAGCCTGTTCAACTGGGAAAAATTTAAGAAGTTGGACAATCACTGGAAGATTTCAGTAGTAGCAATAAACGCCTCTTTCTAAATTTCTGTTCCATTTCTGTTTTTAAATCTGATTGACGCAAAATATATTTGCAAATCAATTGGCGTCAACCGAATTTTTCTAGAAGGAGGGGGAGCAGTTACGGCTGTTATGCAGTAAGCATTCCCATTTCTGCTAATGCACGGTCAGTGGACTGTGCTGCACGTTTTCCGTCAGTGTTTATAGCTCCGCCCCTCATTTCAATTTTTTTTTCGCTGATGAAAACAGTTTCCAAATTTAATGTTAAGTCAGTGGATGCCAAAAAATATGAAAGGAAACGAATTTGAGAATTTCTTGTTTCTTACTGGAAGAGGATCCGAAGATTCCAGTAATGCTAGAACTTCTTAAATTTTTTCAAATTGAACAGGATCTTGTCCCCGGCAAGCAATATTTTTTTTCGGGGATTAGGTCCTCGAAAAACAAGGGGATCTGCCATCTGGGACTGGCACTGGCAGCACTTGTTCCGTAATAATCCAGTCACTCTACTACTACTACACGTACCATACACTCACTCACATACTACATTCTCATACTACTACACTCACCTACTGCATATGGTGAGATATTGTTCTAGTACGCTTACTGGAAGTGACTTTTTAAGTTCCACTATCGGTTCCCCGACTGCCATAACGACCAGTAACACGTTTTAGGGCTACGTGAAGGTGCTGAGCGAGCTCCTAAAATATTATCAATGGTTCCGGGCAACGGTTCTCGTTGATGTGGCAGTAAATGTTTTACGTAAGTTTAGTTAACATGATTATGGAACTGCAGAAGCAGCGGAGTCGGAACTCATCGTTTGAATTTGAGCGGTACCTCTGAACGGTAAATCGGCGAGAAGCATTCGCGTTGCGCTGGAATTTGCGCAATCCAGAAGCCGAGGTAAACATTCATTCAAACATCAAAGGCGTACAAGTACACAGTAGGGAGTGATGGCTAAACTAAATGTAGCTAAAAAACTTAAGCCAAATGGTATGCGCCTGGAGACGAATTTTGGTTTTTCGATTATTGCAACAAAATAAATCTTCCTCTAAACTATGTAAGAAAACCGCTGTATTCACGCCCTTTCACAACTTTTCAGTATTATCACTCCCTTTTGCAACCCGTTTTACTATTGACACCCCCTTTTCAACTTGTAATAATTTTTCATTGACTTGATTAACATTTTGATACAAAAATACTGTTCCTTATTGGATAACTAGCGAAACTTAAAATGAGAATCACCAAAACAGTTTTTTCGTATTATATTTTACCAACTGAATAGAATGCATTTTTTTTATAATTTGCATTTGGTTGTGCAGAGGTACAACTGCATTTTGCGAATCGTTTGAAGTAGGTTGTAATAGTATCCTTGATAAATTGAAACCTCCAGTTGAAATTTCTAACAACTTGAAAATTTCAGTTCAGATTAAATTAAACTAAATAATTAACACAAATACCATAAGCTAGTTTGATTTTTAAAATTTGCGTTATGTGAGAAAAGGAGATGACTATAGTGAAATAGGGGTGAAATGGGGTAGCAGTAGCATAAGGGGATGTAGAGGAAGAGGGGCTATAGTTAGACCCAATAGATATATAGTAGAGTCTCGACCAATTGGTGCCAGTTTTTACTTTTTTTCAAAACTAGTTACATGACGTCACCAAGTTTTCGTCTCTGATTGGGATATTCTTTCAAAACATTATTAGACGAATTTCGTTAGATTTACTGCGTTTTAAACAGTTTCAATAGAAATGCAGATTCGTTACACCTTCGTTACTTTCCCTCTACGGTGTCTAGTCAGGAAGCTAAAGTGAAACACACGGCGACAGAAGTTCATCCCACTCCCAAATAAAAAGTTTGCAAAGGTTTTTGGTCATTTCTATCTCGCTACCCTGTACACAAAGTAAAATATAACGCCGAGTTTTGGGTGTTAAAATTCAGAAATTTAGTAAAATTAAACGAATTCGTTTAATAAAGTTTTCAAACGAATGTCCAAATGAGATAAGACATGATGACGTCACGTGATGTATTTCGAAAAAATTAAAAATGCAGACGTTTGCAAACCCCAACTATTTCGGTGGAAAAGCAAAATGGAAGTTGAAAACAATTTTGCCCTGCTAACACGTTCGGCGACCCGGCTTGAGTTTTCAACACAAACAAAGCGCCGCGTTGCCTTTGAGGGGAGTGGGGAGGATTTTGTTGACGAAAGCATTAACACTTCTCCTGAACTGAGTTGTCTCAGTCACCATACTGCAAAGACAGGTAGACGAATGAATGAATTATGCATTGTAGCAATTACGCAATATGGAACATAACACAACTGTTATTGTGGGAACGCAATCAGTGACAAAATATGATCTATTGAAAAAATCTGCAATATGAAAACGGAGTCCCTTATTTACCAAAATTGATCTTCCGATGATTAAAATCGCGCAAATAGAGCCAGAAATCTGTCAGGAGCCAGAAAGTGGTCTAATTGTCCAGATTTTTAAAATTGTCAAACCATTAATGCACCGACCAAACTTATGATTTGCTGATTGAAGGGTTAAAAACTGAAAATTTTTCAGTTCGAGTAAATATTTTTTGAGCTCTGAGTTTGGGTGCCTGGGCCGAACAGTGCGGCCACAGCTCACTCATTGATCCACATGGCTGCGGAGCGTCTCCCGGCGCATAACCACCGGTCAGCGCAGGCGGAAACACAACGGATCAATTCAGTATTATCAGTATTCTATCAAAGGCAAACAAACAAAACAATTAGCACGGGAGCTTTATTATACTGCAAATTGCTAGACGTTACTCTACAACAAATGGAATAAACTTATTAAGCGATTCGAAGATATGCAACAACGAGGCGGTTGCACAGCCATACTGATAAAAGGAGGGGAAATCCCTTTACTTTTAGCACCAAAATGTGTACATTTGTTCATCACGAAACATTTGCCCAACGCCTTTGTGAAGTCATCCGGATAAACGGCAATCACCCTATAACCAGCAACAAACTCAAGCCTATAAAAGTGTTGACTTATAAATAAAATATATAAATCAGTTTTCTATTCGTCATCTCACATTAAATAAACTGCAAATTGCAAAGTATTGCAAGCGTGTGCGAGAATCTTGTTTCTATCAAGGTTTTAAAATTAAAATAAAATAACTCATCACATGTCCAAAGTTTGACTTCAATATAAACTAATAATGATTTAATTTTAAATACAAAATGTGTTTTACTTTAAATTGAAAATCAATACTTGACCAAGTGTCTTATTTTAAAGTAAATGAAAATCAATCAAATTAGGGTAACAGTTTATGTTGGACATCGTCGCAATTAGGCAAACGCCTCACTGTTCGTACCAATCCATAAAACTTTGATCAATGATCAATCAATTGACTGATCAATTTCCGGGAACAGATAAAACAAACGCATAAACAGACAAATTTATAGACAGACACACATACAGACAGACAGATACCCAGATACACAGATACACAGACAGACAGAGAGACAGACAGAGAGACACGCAGAAATACAGAGACAGATAGACAGACAGACAGACAAACAGATAAACAGACAGGCAGACAAACGCTTTGAGGTGTCTTGAAACATGAATGCATTTGTAATGTATAGGTTCAACGTAAGAAAAACTAAAAAGTTTTTATAGATACTCAATTGTAATAATGGCCATACTAAGCAAGTGCACCACCGGGAGTGTTTTCACACTGTTTTTAGTTCATTTTGCGCTTCTCGTCTGTTCATCGCTTTCAGCACTTCTAGGCCACTTTTTTGTGTACTTTCGTTTCTCTTTTACAGGTGTTGTTGTGATGTAGTGTAAGCGTTGTTAGTATGAGTAAATAAGGATAAATGAATGAATACTTGAAAATAGAAAAATTGTTATTTTAATATAGAAATTTGCCAGAGAAAAAAGGGTTCATTTGACCTTACTCATGTCGGGGATTTATATTAGTGGAAGTGTAATGATGTTAAGGCGCGAAAATATTCTTTTTGACAAGGGCCGGCGTAGACAACGAGGTGATATACCGGTTCAAATTTTTGGCGACACTCTTTGCCAGCTTGGTTAGATGGTTGTTGGGTAAATGCAAAATTTTGTCACCATTATTCTAAACCTTGCCCCGGGAGGCGGCATAAACGTTGGAAAACTGCTTGAGCAGGCGTTTCGCAAAGTTGTTTTTATCTTCCAACTTGATCTCAGAGCCTTCACCATAGCTGCCTTTCATTTCTTCCCCCAACGCCGAACAGCTATTCGCATCCTCGTCATTCAAGTAATATTTGATGCTGCAAATAGAAAAAAACAAAGAATGCCTGCTTTCTGTTTGTTTATTTGCCTGTGCCTGCCTATTTGTGTCAGTCAGTCTGTCTTTTTGTTTCTTTGTTTTTTCTTTTTTTCTTTCAGTATGTCGGTCTGTCTGTCTGTCTGTTGGTTTGTAGTAATTGTTATGTCCACTCATCGTATTGCGAAGTTATCTCAAAGCCACCGCCCACCAGCATGGCACCAGCAGCTTTAATCGAGCCTGCAGAACCGTCGTGGTTGGGGCAGTCGTGCTCTTCTTCTGTGACTTTTTCCCTTGCTAAAGTGCAAATATTGCATTAGTGGTCCAGGGTTGCCGCGGCATTCAACTTGATAGTCAGTGGCGAGAGGCAGGTCATGACTCCGAACAACGAGCTGAACCCCTATCGCTTCCTCCATGTACCATTACAGCTGGCGACAATGTCGTGACAAATGACACTTCGGGTGTCATTGAATTCATCCGTGGCTGGGGACAGTTCCAAAAACTCTTCGATTGCCCGCCGTTGCTTTCCGTGGCCATCTCCTTGACCATTATAAATAATTATTGCATGCCAAAGCTAATTTTGTTTAATTTTTTGCTGTTTCGTTTAATATCACAGAAGCGACATTCACCGCTCAAAAGTGACGATTGCCGCTGACCTTCTCTGAGGTCCATATTTTCTGAGTATGGGTATTCCTTTTCTGACAGGTGACGGAAGCTTCCATCGCTTGAGCTTGACCTCCTGTCTGTTGGTGATCTTCGGCAACATCGGAAGCGTTGTTGGTGCCAACGGAAATATTTTTTATGTTGATTGAAGATTAACATAAACGCGTTGAGCTGTTTCTTTTCAATAACTCTCCGCACGTTGTACATTCCATACCTTGACCTAAAAGTTTCATCTGCACAAAAACAAAATCCTCGCCGTCCGCCATTTTGAAATTGGTAAACAGTACTCGAAATTACTCCGTGTTTTCCTGCAGGCTGCGGGAAGCATATTGAAAACATGAGAAGGAAATCCGATTTTAAGATGCATCCACGTCTTTATGTGCTATTACCGAATGTCGACTGAGTTTCATTCTGATCTCCATGTTACTCGTAAATGATCTGTTTTAATTGAACGTCCCAATCGATGACACGTGTGACATCCTCAAGCGGTGCTTTGAGACGTCAACAAAAATTGTTCATTAACTTAAAAATATCACGAAAACAAGACCAGGACACATTCAATCATCATTTCTCCCTGTTCCTTCGTGTCTGTATAATTGAGTTGCACCACCAATCAATCTGTCCAGTGCGTCCCTATAGTCTATGTCCATCAGGAGATTAGCGTTGTTATTCGGCGAGGCAACACGACACTCTTACGAGAATTCGTCCTCCTTAGACCAGCCTGGTTGAGAATTATCACTAGTACGTTCGAAGTCAACGCACAGGAGGGGATCTTTCACGCTTTCCTTGCAATTTTCTTTTAGCACTATCGCCTCGAATTTTGAGAAATAAAGTTATTAAAGACTTCTCGAGACGCGCCTGTTTCTCTCGTGTAACATTGTGCTCTTTTACGTGGCAAAATGGTTGGAACAGTTTGGCTTTCCATTGTTATTACGGCCAACTTGTTGATTGCCATTACGAACCACTGCCTCGCCTCGGCCACCGGGGATATCGTGATCCTCACCACGTTGCCCTACGAAATCGGTGTGGCTCCCGACATCAAACAGACTGGAGCAGCTTTTGATTTGGCCGCGGAAAATATGACAAAGTTCAACCGAGACAGGAACTTGACCGGCTCCATGACGGTCAAGTACCTCTTCGATGCGTCCACATCGTCGCTAATCCGATCGTGCGGCGACGTGGCGGGACGTTCGGCCCAATTGCTGGCGGAGTACCGGTACAGGCAGACCGATGCTAGAACCTGCTACGCAATTGTCACCTCGCGTACGTATTGGCGTGTGTAAATTAATAGTAGTGTTAAGCACGAGTACAGTAAACAGTTTCCTGGGATTTCCGAAATTTTCAAAAACATAGTTTCTCAGTTTCTCATCAAGTTTGGACCATTCTTGTATGTTTTGGACCTCCCATTTGTATTCATCAGTAGGGAGCGTATATTGGATCCCAACAACGCACAAAACTGATAGAAAAACTAAGGATTTTGAATGTCTTGAAATTCCGGAGCCTTTGAAAATCAAACCACAACATCCCCACAAGTTTCAAATAGATCGGAGACAAAAGCCCGAATGTTGGGTTTAACTTTTGAACAAAAAAAATTTGAAAAAAAAGATATTGCATCTTTGCCCATTCCTGGTCATACCATGAAAGGTCATGGTTCCGCCCAGCAAGTACCCTAATTGAGCCCCTGCGTGAAAAGGCCTGTTTTTGTAGCCTGCGACGACGAACGAGGGATTGCAAGCCTCGCAAGAGGTGAGTCTCTCTGAGTAGCGTAAACTCTCGGGGTGTACGAAAATTAAAAGTTAAATTCGATTTTTAGCATTCGACTGGCCTCTCTTCACCAAGTAAGCTTCTTTACTGCTTTCGATTCGAGTGAATTTCTCATAAATCAATGGGGCGTTAATCAGAGGACCTACCGTACTGATTACAGTGTTCTGGCCAAGAGTGATTTCCTGAATCCAAGTATCGGATCGCCCACAGCCATTGCGGCCAGTGGGACGTTTTTAGGGTACAGCACGGTGCTGCTGGAGATTCTGCGCTACTACAAGTGGTACCGTGCGACGATCCTCGTCGAGATTAAAGCCATCGCCACATTTTACCGCGATTTGGCGAGTCTGATTTTAGACCGAATTAAAATACTGCTGCCGGAAACAGTACAGTTTCAGATGGAACGCTTTGACATGGACGCGACCATTTCCGAGGGGGTTACATCAGCCCTCATCTTTGCTCGCAGCAGAAGTCGAGGTATACGTAATCCGAATCAATATGAAACATCCTTGTTAGGAATTATCGCGTAATCGCTTAATTAATTTACTCCATAATTTGTGTACGTGAATTTTGATTCAGTTATAATCCTTCTGGCAACGGGAATTACAGCCCGCGCAATACTGGTAACTGCACTATTATATTTTATTTGATTATGAAAACATCTACCTCTGATCACGTCTCACGTGCAGTCTGTGTTGTACTTTTGTTTAGGAAAAAACGGGATCGCTGGAGATGTCTAATGGAGAATACGTACGTATGCGTGAGGTGCCGACACTCTGCAAATGAGACGCAGTTTTTAAAAACTAGACACGTGACCACAAGTTTGGGTGGCAGACTTTAAGCCCAAAATGGTGGTCCGAGTTCGAGCCGAATTAAGTCACCGCGCCTACGCAGCTGACCATGTAGCCTTTACTCAATTGATCGATTGATTGAACTTGTTATTTTGGCGAAATTTGGAACAGCTTGCTCAATCAAATTTTTCTATTGGCCCGGGCATTAAATCAAAGATTCAGGAGAAAGCAGTGGCAAGTTCTGGCCAAGAGTGGCTCAAACCCAGATCATCCTGATGACGCGAACTCGGCCATCCAAAATTGTGGCCATGTGTGTATGAGTCGTTAGCACTTTTTTTGACAGAAAAGATGCAAAAAATACTTCGTATGAGTGTCTTGCTCATATTTTGTCAGTACATACAGAATATGCTTGGGCGCAACGGGCTTAACCAGTTAGCGTCCATTGCAGTTCAAATGTCGACAGAGCGTCCTTTCATTTTTCATTCTAAAACTGTTCGACCGATTTTTAAAAACTCAAGTGAAACTTCAGATGATATTAAAAAATTAGAAATTATTTATTTCAGATTTGGTGAATGCCTACTGTCCGAAAAAAATTGTCAAAGTCGGCAGGTTTTAGTCATCTTTGGGTCGCCGAGGTCTCTGACAGTCATCGAATGACTCAGTTTATTAAAAATATGAGTCTTTTGCATACATTAAATTGGGCCTATTCAAGCTACCTACAAAAAAAATTCATTTCCATTAGATCAATGGTCAGCGCTAATTTCAAATTTCGCAAATTTCGCTAAAATTTCGCTAAAAAATTACCAAAACGGGTTGCTATGAAAATATTTTGATTGATTTATTAATTCGATAATAAAATATTATGCCCATTAGCTCCAGGCACCCTTTCCAGCAAAAATTGGGTCAGTAAACCAGCAGTGGACAGTGGTCAAGTAAAAAAACCTGAAATTTTCCAAAGTCATCCAAAAATTAAAATTAGTTTTTTTCTTAATTGGATAAAGCTAAATCATGGAAAAATTCTTTGGGACCGGAAATCAAGTTGGATCTGGTAGTGGACGTTAACGGGTTAAGCTACACGTATTAGGAAAATTATTTAATTTTTTTGAAATCCTTATTGTTTCTTCATCACAAAAGTTTGAAAACTATTGGACATAGTCCAAACAAGTGCGGAGCGAAAAACCAAAAAGCCGACTTTTATCTTCACTTCCAATGGCCACACCATTTATTCGGCCAATGTCCAAATGTCGGGGTTTTACACTTAAAGATTGAGGAACATTGTGCTTTTGAAAATCTGTTATGATGACTTAAATGAACCTTGAATAGCACTCGTAAAGTAACAGCAAACAAAAGGAGACGGGGAAGGGGAGGGGGACTTGCAGCCCAAGTCCTAAAAAGGGGGGCAGGATTTTTTGCCACCCAAAATTTCAATGTACCTCCCTTTGCCCTCTTTCTTTCGAAACGCGGTTAGTACCTTTCCCTTACCCTTATTTTGGTTTTATCCGCCCCAACAAAAGGGGCGGGGGGGCAGGAATTGCCCAAGCCTCCCTTTTGTTGGCTGGTACACCACACTGATTGGCCGTTCCAACCTTCTTGGAGAAAAATCTGCTAACGACCTCTTCTTACAAACACTGTCTTATAGAGTCTCTGTATAACTCTTACGTAATAGAAAGGATTACTGCAAATGTTTTGTTTTAAATATCACTCTAGTTAAAGAAAGTAACATGGTATTAGGAAGGTTATTCCATATTGAATACACATTTTATTGAATAGGTATTCATAATTGTCCAGCCGTTAGAAGCTGATGTTTATGGTCAGCGCTCGCAGTTTCAACATTCGGCCAATGACACGGTACGTAGCATTTTTATAAGCTTTTCCAGTTCTAATTTAATGTACATTTTCTATAGAACCTCAACGCATTTCGTTCGCTGCTCTTTGTGGCTTTTGGGTCTTTTGGTAACAGTCTGGATCAACTCAACGCGAAAATACGAAGTCGAGCTAAGACGGTGTACAATACTACCTTGTCCGCTGCAGTTGAGGCACGTTACAGCGACACACCAACTGAGAAAGGTCTGGAAGACGTTTGTTCTGAAAAACGGTTGAACGTATTTTCAGCCTCTTGACTCATATGCCATCCAGACGTCGCATGCCATTGTGGAGTTGTTCGCTACGGTTTGTCGTGAAATGGACAGCAAAGGAGGGAGTAACTGCAGCAGCGGTCTTGCCACGGCGAATCACGTGCGTAATAAGTCCTTCCACCTTTCCACCGGAGCCCTGTACATTGATTCAGCTCACATCCGCAACCTGGACCTCCTCATCTCTGGGTTCAATTCTTCGACACGAGTTATGCAGGTAACGGTAGTGGCGCATACTAGGGGATGGCAGGTGGGAAATTGCTCCTCCCCCTCCCGTTCGAAATCGAAAAACTGACCCAATGGTCAGTTGACCCTGACGTTTTTTAGTATAAAAATAGCAAAATCATACCAATGCTCCCCTTTTTGGATTTTTAGCAAAATTTTGCCCCCCCCCCTAGCGGAAGGTCTAGACGCGTTTATGGGTAACGGTGCACGTACCGCCCATCGAGTCTACAGTGCAAAGGGGGGAGCCACATCTGGGTTGCATTTGGGTTGGGTTGCAACTAATATTTAGGTGAACGCTTTGCTCACAATCCGTCACAACCTTTTTAATTACCAATGTATCAATGACTATGCCCACAATTTTTTTCGCCAAATGTTTGGCACAACTATTTCCATAGACACAACCCTTTTTTCAAATCCCCGATTTAAGGTTAAGGAAGTAGGGATGGCAAAACAAAACTCAATAAAAAAACTAATACTTGGTAATTTCTTTGCTTTAATACTTTTTAGTTAATTAAAAGCCAAATGTTGACACAAAAAGTTTTAGTTACTGTGCTAAAAGCTTAAAAATAAATAGTCAAAACTAAAAACTGAATTAAGCTAAACTTCCTTCGTAATTAAGCTTTAGTTGACTAAAAACTTAACTAATTGATTAATCTCTCTGTTTGCTTTTACAAATTCTCTAACGAAACCGAATTTTTTATCATAATACTAATAGCTATTTACGGCTCTGTTGTTCATAAAAAACTTCATTTTAAGATTATATCGTTTGATTTTTTGACAAAAAGGTTGTGTCCATAGCAAAAGGTTGTGCTCAACATTTGGCAAAAAAAGGTTGTGGCCATAGCAATTGATCATTAAAATAGTTGTATGGGTTGTGAGTATAGCACATACAGGTTGTGCTGGCTTGTGAGCGTAGCCCTCACCTAATGTTTATTACAAACATTTTGACATACCGGTACGGGGGCTTATTTATTTATTTATGAGTCTGAACCATGACCCCTCAGGGGAGGCGGGGAATGGTCAAAATGCATATTTTTCACAATTGAACTCAAAAGTCGCATCAAAGCCCCCCTGATCTTACCATATATTACTTAGTCAAAATTATGTTTAGGTTAGCAACAAAAAATATTAAAGATACATGTAAGATATATTAATAAGGAATTTTGTATGTGGAATGGTAGCACTTGTTTGCCAAACAGTAGGGTTTCCACATCCAGATGGAGTGTCTACATAATCGAGTACCATTGAGGGTTATCACCGTACCGTTAACAGCTTTCTACCTTAGCAATGATCCAATATCCCAATCCCAGGGGTACTCATCTATACCGCGATATATATGACGATATATATATATATTTACAACATATATATATGATCCCATCATATATATTGTGCCTGTACTGTCCGGTTTTTAGTCTATCGGGACATACAGTTGGAGCTCCAGAAAGTTGATTTGGGATACGGAACGTGCGATTGATTGGCCGACTGTCGACGGTCAACCGCCACGGGACGTGCCACTCTGTGGCTTCTCGGGCGATCAAGGGATCTGTGCTGAGAAGGGTTCGTTAAGCTTCCACAGCAATATAAACTTTTGTTAAAACCTTTAAGAGAAATGTGTACCATTGTCTATGCTTTACAGCAATGTCCAAAGTTCTGACACCAGCGGCTGCCACGACTGTTATTCTGCTGCTCATCTCAGCCATCGCCGGGTTTATTCTTCGGTATTTCCGTCATTCGGAAAGACGATTTTAACAATACAACGTATATAAGAAAATATAACATTTATTTTACGTATAATACATACAATACATAAAGTATGCACACATTTAAATCTTAAATCTTACTTTTGTATGTAGTACATGAAAAATAAAATTTATTTATTTCAATATTTTTCCTACGCAATAATTTAATTACAATAGTAAAAAAATGGTATATGCATTTATGGTTTATATATTTCATATATATATGGTGTACGGACTTTCATGTGTCTGCTTGGTGTGAAATGAGTGAATCCGTCATTCCGTAGTTGGAGATCACTTGCACGTCACGGGCTCGCTGGTGGCCCGAATCCGGCTGATTGGTGGCGACTGGATCAGCGTCCAACACCTCATCCCAGAAATTCGTCTGCGGTTACATTGCCGGACACCCGTTCAACCATCCGCGGAGATATAAACAGTAACCGAAAAGTAGCCCAATAAGCGTGGTTAAATGGATAACATCTTCTCGGCATTTTGCTCGCTCACTAACACATCAAATAACACGAACATGCACCACTGTCCTAATTGTTCGTTCTCCTTTCTGACCGATTTGACCTCATCATTCAAATAGAGGAGTCGATTTCACGCCAAATAAGTGGAATTATAATATTTTTTGTTCATACTTCATCTCGAAGGTGAAAAGAGGCGAGGCCAGCCAATAAGGCTTATTCTTCCACTGTCGGCCACGCGTTCATCTGTGGTCGTCTGCATGTCTCTTCGGTGGTGTCTTAAGTCGTGCCCGGCACGTTCCCGCGTGTTCACCGAGAGGAGATGAATTATGTAATTCGAAAATACACTGCACGATCGACCAATCGGGCTGGGAAACATCAGCTACACCCTCTGAAACGGGGGTATGGGAGTGGGAAGCATTCTCTGAAATAATTGTTCAGGAGTTCAGTTTGGATTTTGTAATAGGTGGGGGCGGGAACGGGAGGAGGGTTCAAAGCGAAAAAAAAGCACTTTGGGAAAAAGTAGTAAATCGCAGCCAATTAATAATGCCACAGTGCTTCTACAAACTATTCTTTAGCGATGTCTTCACACAAAAAAGTATATGAGGCGAAAGCTGCATTATGGCTCACCATCCAAATCGCTTTTAAATTGACTCACTCAAGGGTTTTCTCTTTGATGGCACGTGCTTGATTGTTTGATTTTTTGTACTATATCCTAGTATCCTATAGCACTTGTAAAAGTGAAACAATCAAGCACCTGCCATAAAAGAGAAAACCCTTGAGTGAGCCAATTTAAAAGCCGTTTGGATGGTGAGCCACAGTGCAGATTTCATCTCATATTTCTATCTAAAACACAAAGAATATACCTTTTTTTAAATGCTATAACAAAATTATAATGATTTGCAATTGCAAGTTTTGTAAAACAAATCAATAAGAACTGAGGTTAAAAACACTTATCATAACAATATTAGTTTTTGTATCGGCCTGTATTTCCAAAGATTGATGCTCACTCAAATGCCAGTGCGACGCTAATTATCCGCATACTTCCTGTTACTGGTTGAAATGAACTGAAATGAATTGCAAAACACAAGAAAGAAGGCAGACCCGCAACCGGGTTAGAGGGGCGTGTCATTCTCAACCCAATGCAATTTTACGAGGTGCAAAATCAAGGCGATTAACGATATTTCAGTTAGCCGCGTTTCGAATGATTCACCTTGAAATACCTTGCCAGGGTAGAATTTAAAGAGCATTAAAAATCATCGTCACATTATCTCGCAGTCCCTGATCCTGAAACGATTCACCCATAATATGGCGCATCAATCGCAGCTCCTATGGCTCACGGCAATGATGACATCGAGCAGGCACTTTATTCCCGGCGTCCATCCCGAAGACATTGAGCTTGTCACATCGCTGCCTTACAGTATCGGCATCGCTCCGGACATTAAAATGACCGGCGCGGCGTTCGATTTGGCCGCCGAAAGTGTTATGCGTCAGGAGAGATTCATAAATGCATCGATGGAGGTTAGTCAGACGACTATGGATGTGCGGTTGAAACACTTGTTCGACGCGTCAAGCGCCGCCCGGATACGGACATGCGACGACATCTCGGACAGCTCCGCGCAAATGTTGTCGGAGTATTTTTACCGAAAAATCGAGGAGGGTACCTGCTACGCAGTCGTGAGTTCTCGTAAGCCTCATGTCTTGACAACATTTCACAAAATTGTGCTAACAAAGAGAATCGTTATTTCTAGTTTTACGCAGTTTCAGACACTTTAGGTATCGGCTACAATCAACGACAAGATTAAGTACACTGGAGGGTCCGGGGAATGGGCAAAGGGGAAGCAGGGGGTGGTTTTCAAACAATTGAACAATCCATCACCTGAACACCCCCTGCTCCGCCCCTTTTGCCCATACTCTGGACCCTCCAATTTACTCAACCTTGTCGTTGATTGTAGCACTCCCCAAAAACCTTATTATCTCTTCCCCATCAAATCATTTGCACTTATTTTGGAATACTTTAACTCGAAATTAGTTTTTCGATTTACGTATAAATTCCCCCACCCTCTTTGTTGCGTGATTGGTTCTAACGAATTAGTTTAATTCTACGCTAAAAATGTAAGATCTCGGGAGGAACACGAGTGGAAGAAAAATAGGGAGATTGTATTATGAATGAGATGATAATAATAATAATAATAATAATAATAATAATAACGCGGAGTGAAGGAAACTTTCAAGTACGAAATATATAAATATTGCTGCGTGCTAGATCTGGAAGCACATCTGTCCACCATTAACATTTACTCAATATGGAATGCTCTTTAAAATATGAGCACCACCCAAAACCATGACATTTGTATTAGAAAATTTGAGTGAGCATTCGCACAAAATGATATTAAAATTTATGGGTTTCAAGCAAGCCAGTAGAATTATTTAAATATTCCGTGCTAGAAAGTTGCTAGCATTCTAGAACTTCGTTTAACAATATACCAAACCAATTAGCGGGCAGTTCAAGTTTTATATATATTTACACTTTATAGCCTGCGATGACGAGAGAGGAATTTTTAGCCTTGCAAGAGGTAAGGCTCCACTTCACACTTTTAAGTTAGCTAACTAAACAGAGATCCCACATCTGTTTAGTATTCGTTGTATTATGTTGGTTCTTCCATGAATATGTGCTTTTTCACTGCCCACTTCAGAATTCGATTGGCCACTGTTCAGCACGTACGTATAACAGCAGAAAAGTTTGCAATTTAAATCACGAGCGAAAGTTCACCTGGAATGAAATTCAATTCTGCCGAATTTTCAGGGGCTTGTCCAAGCCGAATTTTTACGATCCAAATTTGGGCGGGCCGACGACGGTGGCGGCCAGCGGGACCTTCATTGGATACGCCAAGGTGGTGGTGGAGATTCTCCGCTTCTACGGATGGTACAGCGCGACCATCTTGGTTGAGGCCAAGGCGATCGCCACATTCTACCGCGACATCGGCAACTTAGTACTGGAACAGGCCAAACCGCTCCCGACTCCCGAGCAGCTGTTTGCCATTGAGCGATTAACCGTGGATACGACTGATCCGGAAGCAATTTCTGCGGCTATGACCTTCGCCAAAGGGAGAAGCCGAGGTCGGGCCTTGGGCTCATTATTCATTAATAACGAATTTTTCAATTGTAAATAATTAGAGCTTAAATGGACATGGTTTATTCATCGTAGCCATCGTTCTTCTGGCCACCGGAGTGGGTGCTCTAAAACTTCTCGTAAGTGCCGCGTTCGTCGCCTCCAGTCATTTTTGACATTTAAGGAATCTCAGTTTTCCAGGAGCAAAACAAACGAGTAAAAAGACGTTAACACAGATGCATATATTGGAAGTTTGTAGGACACAGAAATTTAACCGATGGATCTATACAAAATGAGTGACCACCCCTTTAATAGAAAAGTCTGTTTGAAAGGTATTAAAAATTGTGTGTGTAATTGAATTTAGAGCAAACACTCTGCTACATAACTGTTAAATTTGAAGGGCAGGTCAAAGGGTCACAGCAAATAATCCAATGACACTCATTTTTACATGACCAAAAGGGTGCCATTTTGTTTATCTATTTGAATGGTAATAATTAATTTAAAATTGCTGGCCATTCTTAAAACATATTTGAAAATGCCTAAAATTTATAAATTGTCTCAGCGATGCTATGAATGATAACACGTTTACATATAAGTTATTATAGTTTTGCCAGGTCTCGGTTTTCGAACACTGCCGGACAAGGAGGTTCACATGTCACCTAGCAGGCGTCAGACAATCAGTCAAGCAAATCTGCATAAATAATTATCCCACTACCAACCCGGTTTAAAATTGAAATCTGGCTAATCCGCTTTAAAGGTATACGCGTTTGTAATATTACGATTCCAAAAAGTTTTATCTCAAGTCATCATTTCGTGTGTTTTTTAAAGCGGCATAAGTGTAAGGGGCATAATTCCCCTGGAGGGAGATTTACTTCCGGAGAATTTGGATGGCGACTAACTTCTGACTGACCTGGTATAACTGAGACGCAGGTTTTAAAAACTAATTTTTTTAGTTATTGATTTTGTTTCGATAAAAGTGTCAGTTATAAAAATGAATAATTTTGTTATTGCCTTGTCGAAGAAAAAGGACTATTTGTGTGCCTATAATAATGCTAATGACTGGCATAAATACAAGTGTAATCCTCTGTTTCCCTCTACCCCTATTACATGGCCAACAATGGGTTGGGGGAGGGGGGGGGTTGTATATCTCACTACAGCATGATGCGAAGAATAACGGAGACAAAAAAAACGTACAAAGTGGAGGCACGTTTTCTTAACCAACTTCCTGGATGTCTTGTAGGACGCCACCGGTCCTTTAGGCATGACAAACGGCGAATATGTAAGACATCTTTCTTCCGCTCTTCTGTGGTCCTGCAGTATCCAGGTACGGATCCTCCGAAACGTCCATAATATACAAAAAAAGTGCCTTTAGGCTTTCATCAACGTCCAACCGCTGCAAGGCGACACCTACGGAAAACTCTCTCAGTTCCAACACCCATTGAATGACACGGTACGCGATATACATGCCTCACTTTAATGACCGAGGTTGTGGGGTCAAATATGATTGCTGATGCGTTCTTCGGTGAAAAAGGAGGAGTTCCGAGTCATATTCCCATATACATGTAATATGTGTGATTATAAACTGTATCCACCTCGCAGACGTTGAATGCCTTTCGCTCGCTCCTGTTCGTTGCTTACGGCTCATCAGGAAGCGACTTGAAAGGCCTGAATACGGCAATTACGGAGAGGGCCAAGACGGCATACAACGTTACTTTTCCGGCCGGAATTCAGGTACACCACCGGCATATCTGTCGCTCACAGATGACATCAAAATAAACGATGACGCTGCATCGAGTAGCGTAAATCAGGGGCTCGTTTAGGGCTTGGACTGCAATTTCCCCTCCCACTTTCCCCTTCCCCTGTTTGTCCCCTATTGCTTTTACAAGTGCTGACCAAGATCTCTTTGAGCCATAATAACAAATTTAATCATTTTTGGAAAGCCCAAACGTTCCTCAACCTTTTAATATAAAAACCTCGAGATTTGGACATTGGTCGAATAAATGGTGGGCGATAACCCTGAGAATGAAAATAAAAGTGGGCGTTTTGGTTTTTTTGCGCACCACTCGCTCGGGCAATGTTTAATATTTAGGGTTTAAACTTTTTATGATGAGGAAACAGGAAGAATTTCAAAAAATAAAAAATAAAATAAAAACGGGGAGGGGACAAAAAGGGACAAGGGGGGAGGGGACTCGTAGTCTAAGCCCTCGTTTAGGGTCCTTACAAGTCGGAACCAGGATCCCCATGGTAGGGTCAGAGGGTAGGCAAAGGGTCAAAATGCATTTCTTTCAAATTGAACACAAATTCCGGTTTTTTTTCTGATCATTTTGAACCTTCTGGAGTTGTGAGGGTCAGCTTTCCAAGACCCCTGGCTTTCAAAATATGTTTGAAAACTTCAGTTTTGCCATCAAATTTGGACGGGTTTGTAAGGACTCTAAACGAGCCCCTGCCGTAAAGCATTACCAGTCTAAAATAGATCTTTGGGGAATTGACATTTTTATAATGGACAAAATATAGCTAAGCACCAGCGGATTTTGTTCCACTTTCAGCTTAAATTTAACGCTCTTTACGTGTATGCCATTGAATTATGATTTGGCAATGCATGCCTATACGTGCCAAGCGGCTGGCCTTTTACCGGACGAAGTTAACATGACTTTTTACTTTCAGCCGCTGGATTTGTATGCCGTCCAGACGTCCTACGCGATCGTTGAGCTCTTTGCCACGGTCGTCAAAGAAATGTACGCGAAAAACAGCTCGCGTGGGAGATGCAGCGGACGAGAAGTCGCACGTCGCATGGCCGACAGGTCTTTCCGCCTCGGCACCGGTGAGCTCTTCATCAACTCGGATCGCATCAGGAACCTCGATCTTCAGATTTCCGGGTTCAACTCCACCACCAGGGCCATGCAGGTCGGATATCTTTCTAAGCCTAACAAAACGGTTTTTATTAGAGATTTTTCCAAACAATCACTCCGCCTGACTTCATTTTCATTTCGTTTTTATTTTTCTGCGCAAACAAATCCAAGTAAAACAAATCACCTCAAGCAGGCAGCAAATCAAATTAAACAAATTTCAAATCAAACTGCCATTTCGTTGTCCGACACAGTCTCTGGGTGTACAGTAACAAACCAGCAATTAATTACCGCCTTGGGAGACGAGGCAATTGAAATTAAAAATTTAATGGGGGATGTTGTTAAAGTAAATTATTTCACCGGAAGTTCCCAAAATATATTTCATAATTTGTTACTGTGAAAATGTTAAATTCACGCGCCCCTTTAATGTTGTTAAACATCTGCCTGATTATGTAACAGGAAGGTTCCCTCTTTGACCGTTTGCTTCTCCAGACAATTGGATCTTATCAATGGAGTACGGCCCAACTGGTCTGGAATACGGACCGGGCGGTAGACTGGCCGACCACCGACGGACGGCCGCCGACAAATATACCGTCTTGCGGATTTTCCGGCGATCAGGGCATTTGCGTTGAAAAGGGTATTTACTACAACTCTCCTTTATCGTGCTATACAATATAACATTAATGACCAAGCTAATTTTAGGATCTACGTCTATTGGAACAATAGTTATTCCGATAGCTGTCTGTGCTGTTTTATTGATAGTCTTCCTCATCATCGGAAGGTACTGTACATTATGATTGCTGTCCAGTCATAAACACTTTCATTTTCTAATTTTGGGGACATTTAGATTATGATATACTAGTATCATAGTCCAAAGTTTCGGTAGTAAAATAACTAACCGAAACTATGTTAAAACGTTCAGTTGATAATTCTGGTATTTTGCCCATTAATGCAATACACGATTAAACAAGTAACTAACAGAATAAAGACATAACTTCATTATTCATATTTATATATACAGTAAATACATTCTTTTTGTTTTCAAGGTGGTACGTTTTGGTGCAGTCGAGAAAGACCGCTGACAAGTGGTGGCAAGCGGATGGCGAGTGCCTTACCCCCAGCAAGCCCGTTCACTATGGAAGTCTCCACGGCCACGTCCAGCAGATAACCGGAAGCCACACCTGCATGACAACTCATGTCTACGCTAAACGCCCCATGCTATAATTATGTTTCCCAATAATCCATGCCAAATGTTAATCATTTTCTTATCGAATCAGCCATGCTACACGGTTCAATAGCTGTCTACATTTATTATTATGCCTAACATGAAGAAGATACCTCGTATAACGCGAAGTGATTAACTAGATTCGCAGAAAACAAGACTAACGGAAATGAGAATGAAGCAAATCAACAACATCATTTTGAAAACAGAGACAGAGAGAGGTTCAACGGGAACAATAGCAGAACTGACTGTATGTCTGAGTATGTACAAAAAAACAAACAAAAATCCAAAAAAATTAATTATGATCAACGCGCTTTTACGAATGTGAACTTGAGCAAGGACCGGGAAGCAGTTTGACGTTGTCAAGCCATATCTCCGCGGATATGGAGATGCGGTACTCCGGACGGGCCACCAGGAGGACACCCTCAAAAACCAGCTGATAGGCGCCGTCCGGAAGGTCCACATCGCCCGGGATCCAGGCGACGTGATCCAACCGCGAGTAGGATGACTGCCATATCCGGTAGAGGGCGCCGTTCTCCAGTCGGCGGTAGAGGAAGAGCTTCCCACGCGGTCCGGCGTTGTAGTCGAAGCTGAGGCATTTCGACTGGTTGGACACTTTGATCAGCATGGGTGAAATAAGATTGCCGCGAACGTGTAATGAAGAGATGTTTTTGATGCGACCGGCGAGCTCTAGCTTCATACCCAAGCCTGAAAAAGAAAATATCGGATTATGATCCTACTGTCTACTTGTCTATATGTTTCTGTATATCTGTCTATCTGCCTGACTGTCTGTCTTTCTGTCTATCTGTCTCTCCGTCTATCGTCTATCTGTCTGTCAATCTGTCTGACTGCCTGTCTGACTGCCTGTCTGTATGTTTGTTTGTCTATCTATCTGTCTGTCTGCCTCCCTGCCTGCCTATCTTTCTGTCTCTCCGTCTATCGTCTGTCTGTCTGTCTCCCTGACGTCTGTCTGCCTGCCTATCTGTCGTCCTGCTTGCCTATCTGTAGAAATAGTACCATAATCTCCAAAAGTAGAGTTGGATCTGTTGATTTTCATCCGTGATTTCGCTTGCTTCCACTGAATATTGTCCATCGAGTCAACTTCGTAGCCGCACAGAAAGTCCTCCTCAAAATTGCACGTGACGGTTGGACTCCTCACGGGTTCGATTCGCGACGCATTGACACCTGACAATAAAATAGCCATGCGAAAATAACCGTAGTGCGGGTTGATCAATGAAAATTGGACAAACCAAGTAAGACTTCCAGCTTTTCCGTCAAGTCGGAGACGTCGGTAAATTCCGCCACAATCGGGTAGGAGGAGCAGTTGACCGGGCGGGCGCCGATACCACGGAGAAGCCATCGCTGGTTCATTTTCGGGCAAAATAAGGCAAAATCCGTAAAATTCTACATCCACAAATGCAAAACATCAGTTCGGGATAGTTCCTTAACCGCCTGTTATATCTCGCTGTCTCGCCAGGTTAACACAATGATAAAATCCTGCTTTCATACACTCTACCTCGCAGATATCGATTCTGGTGTCCATCATTTCGGCGCACAGTACGGGTAAGGAGCCCGACGACCGAGCCGCCCCTTTACAGGCAAGAGCGTCTTGTGGCTGAGCGTAGACTTCCATTAGCGAATCTGCAAAAACAACGATTAAGATACAAATCCGTTCAATAAAATTATTAACAAAATTATTAACAAAATTATTATTATTAATTGAATTAAGAAATTCAGTCGAAACGCTTTTAAAAACAATCAAGATTAAACTGTAAAATCTAATCAAGCTTGAACACTCCAAAATAAATGAAAATTATTCAATTCTATGAAATAAAATTGGGTTGTGGGGTATACCTTCTGCTCCTCGGTTCAGANCAAGGTGGATGGCAGACTGCAGGCGAAATACCGTCAAGCTCCCTCCGAGTTCCGGAATGGCGAGAACCTCTGCTACGGGAATGTGTTGCTCGTAGGGGGAACGGGAGTCGAGTCGATTGACGCCGAGCCGAGCCACGAGTTGCTCAGTGCTGGAAGGAAAAACCAGGCGAGATATAACAAAAGAAGGATTGATCGTAGGACAAAGGTAATGTCGGTATGTACCCTTTTTTGCAGGTTGAACTGGCAACGAGAAGGTCCGTGCCGACCAGCACAGCCTGGCATTTGAAGCGCCCGTTCTCGTAAAGGGACGCGACCCACGGCCAGACCGAGGAATCGCTGCGTTCGGCCGAGCGAATCATCGGACTGATTTGTGGCTCGAAGTAGGACGTGGAGACCACGCCACAGCCTATGGGTAGAAAAAAGAAATACGAGTGAACATCAAAAGAAATCTAAGCAAATACACAAGGAAGTGATCGGGACAAGCAAGCACATAATCAGATAAACCAACAAAAAACACTGAAACAAATAGACAGACACCGTCAAGACAGCATGCAATGTCATGAGCGATATTCTAATTCAGTCAGACATGCCGACAAGTGGGCAAAGTAGGCAAGCAAGGACAGAAAAACAGACAGACAGACAGACAGACAGAGAGACAGAGAGACAGACAGATAAGCAGGCAGACAGACAGACAAACAATCAGAAAAAAAGACAGTCAGACAGACATATGAACGGGTAGACAGGCAGGCAGACAGCCAGCCAGATAGACAGACAGACAGACAGAACCGACAGAGACACATTCAAAACAATCGCGAAAGGATGACCAAGTCATTTAGGTCGATTATCACTGTTGACAATGTAAGGAGAAACTTGGTAATCAGGCGAGCATCGCTAACTTACGCGGCTGATCACAGCTCATCGCCACATTGGTGCACTCCCCGAGACTGCGCTGATTTGCATAGCTGGTCTCAATCGTCTGCAGGGTCTGCACGACCGAATTCCAAGTCATCGGCAGCGGAATAGGGAACTCTGTCAGCTCGGACGCGTTGATTCGTTTCACGCCGCTGAAAAGTAAAAAAAATGTTCACTAGCCCAATCCTCTCGTATTCCACGCATAGAACGGGAAGTTCTTACTCAAAATTAAGATGCCGACAGACAGCCATCGCCAGGGACGGCGTCCAGATGTTCGAACAGAGCGGCTTGAACTGATCGCGCTTCTTGATCATGAGGTAGCCGTCTGAGGCGCTCTCCAGGTATCCCATCGCGTCCGGCACGACGTCCAAGGTCTTGGCCAAGATCAGGCAGCTCAACTCGTCCTCCCCGTACTCGCAGTGCTGGAGGCCGTCGCAGACCGCCGTCTGCGGAATGCAGGTCTTGGAGCGGGCGCATAGCCATTCGTGGTCGGCACACCGGCGGCACCCGATTTCGTCCATGAAATCCGCACAGTCTACCGTGCCGTCGCAGCGTCGACTCGTCGGGATGCACTGGTCCAGGCCGCAACGCATCTCGTCGGGCTTGCAGCCGTCACCGGGGAGGTTCTTGATGAAGTCGCCCTCTTCAAAGTCCTGGGAGCGCTCGTCGTCCCCGGTCAGGCAGTCCCAGTTGCCGTCGTTGACGGTGTCCGCCGGAATGCATTTCCCTAAAAAACAATACCAGAAAATGTAGATGGAGAAACAACAGACAATAAGACAAGAGTTAATGAGTTAAGTGTACTGGGCGGTAATTATATTGACCATATAAACGACCACTAAAAAATATGAAAAATAATTCACTAGAACAACTCTATCTTGTTGAGAAATTGACAGAACCAGTAGACATCACGTTCTCCCCATTACTTGACCAGACCACATATGTCTTTCTCTATTTTCTAAGTGATCAGTGATATTCCCGCGCATTCGCGATACAAAATGATGCCATCGCCAATGACCATTCTAAAGCATCGTTTCGCACATGAAAAGTGACTAAGATGGGAATGGTTTGCAATTAACACGATTAAGGGTCAAATGAGTGACCTGAGGCGATTGGTTTATTATAATCTACAGTACGTATCGTACATGCGTAAGAGTTAATGACATACAAGGTATGTCATTATCAAGGGTTAATTTCGTGCCGATTGCAGATTAACGATGAGACATTGAAATGGAATAATCATGAGACTTTGCCCTCTGAATTAAATTCGCCATACAGTTTTGCTATCAGCATTCATATGAAAACTGGGTGCGCCACTCTTTTGTGGAAATACAACAGTACGTTGTACATATATAAGCCGTTAGTGAACCAGGTTTCCACATAGCTCTCGCAAGTGGACAAACACCCGGGGACCACATGCAGAATAGGGTGTCTGGACAAAGACTACATTCTCCTTCGTACTTCATCTAGCACCATCGAAATGAGAGCCGCATCATGTCTTATTCTTGCGTTCTCAGGCAGTTTGTTACTCAGGCGCACCGGTGCCGATTCCCAATGTGCGTAGAAACGATCCCGAACACGAACATCGTTTGTTCCCTTACCGCCGGCCCTCGTTCTACGAACTGGCTAATTTTGCCTGCTTTCATTTGCAGGGGTTTGCCCCTATGGGTTCACTGATCCATGTGAGACCGACGTCGGGAAATGCTACTGGAAAATCGACATCCCGTACATCGACCAGAACCAGGCTAGCTCCCATTGTGCGGGGCTTATAAGCATGGGGGTAGATGCGAGACTTGCGACCATCCGCAGCCAGGGCGAACAAGAATGTCTTGTGAAATTTATGCCCTCGTTACTCCCAGATTACTTTAAAAGGATCACCACTCCATTCTGGTTAGGACTCAGAAAAGCCAATGCCACCTCCGTCTGGAAGTGGCAAGACGGGACGAACCTGCACGACGGCTTCATGGGATGGGATCTCAGTACGTGAGCAAACAAATTCAACGTTCAAATTCGTACGTAATGCTTGTTAGTAACTGTAAGTGGTATTCTAAATATTTTCAGGGGCACCAAACGCACCGGACACCAAATTTTGCGCAAAAATGGAAACTATGGGTGGATGGGTTGACTACGCCTGCGACTTTAAACAAGAATTAACCTTCACAGACACAGCTGGTACATACAATCCAAGATTGAGCAAGAGCATGGTAATTTGCGAAACAGCCAAGATCATGGCCAATGAACAAATCACCACTCCCAGACCGGAAAATTGCCCTCCATGTGCATGTCAGGCTGCGGACGCCGTAATTGTCACCTGCTCGAAAGGCCGTCTCACGTACCCGCCCAGTGACGACCCGATGGCTACACGAGCGGAATTCAACGGTGACCAGAGCATTAAATGCCGGCGATTGCTATCCGACCTTCACCAGTGGGTGCATCACGAAGCTGGATTGGATTCTCTGTCCAGATTGACCGGTGCTGGACCGATCGCGGTCAACTGCCGCGGCAATCGGGTCATCGAACTGTCGGACACCGATACAATGGGCTCGGAAGCCACGAGCCTATCGGTTGAGATCGCGCCTACTGTGGAGTGTCGAGAGTTTTTCAGCTCATTTGTAAACCAACTTCGGATTCTTGATCCTTAGAACCAAACTTAAAATTAGCATCTTTTGTCGCCGTTTTGGCTCTGGATTCTAAGAACTGAAATGTAATTTTTTCAATCAAGTTACATTTGAAAAACATGACAATGGAATCAGTGAATAACGGTTTCGGAAGAGCTCCAAACGAGTAAAGAATCCCCCAACTAACGCACTGAACGCACCGGAAAAGCCATACATTCCTTATTCACCGCAGCTGACAGTTGTGCCCGTACTTTTCCTACTTTATCCATATCGTTGTTACAGAGTGATAAGGCACTTACCAAGGTGACAGGAAAAGCCGCTGCACTTTGGGTTCTCCCACACGTTCAGCGTCGTCGTCCTGTTCTCCATCACCGATTGAATCCAGGTGGAATAACCGCCTATCGCGGTGTAGATCGGGTAGTTAAACGGCGAATTACACGCCATCCGATGGCTCATTAGTCCGGCCAGCCGCCACGATGCCTGCAACGAGCGACAAGCCAAGTGGCTGCCGCTCAAGCCGAAGCAGGCCGCCGGTCCGGCACACACCTGGTCCGCCCCGATGGCGCCCTCAAACACCGGCAGGATCTGATTGCATCGCGTGGCATTAAAAACCGGCACTTTGACCGCGGTCAGTTCCGAATTCCGGTAGCTCACTGCGAAGCATGTCTCATCCTCAGAGGCGTCGTCTGCCTTGCTGCTGTCGATGCAGAGAGGCGAGACGTAGTTGGTGATTTTCACCGGTTGGGACAGCTGAATCAAGGCTAGATCGTTTTTGACGGTGAACCGACCGGGCACGCCGGGTTGGAAGACGAATTCGGGATGTCGCGTCCATGCTCGGAGGAAGCGCGTCTGCTCGGCGGGCGAGCTGCTGCGGGGACGAATCGCGCCGAAGCGGATGGCGACGGTGGCGCGGTCCGAGTCGTTGGAGGGAAGGTCGGTGAAGCCGGCGATACAGCTGCCGGTTGTGGCGACCCAAGAGTCGCTGATTAGCACGCCGTCGCAAGCGGGCTCGTCGTTGGTGTAGATGGTGGCGTGCCAGGGGAAGCCTTCCGTTTTGGTGCTGTTGGACTTCTGGTTGTACTTGCAACCTGAAAAAAAACACTTGCAGGCATGATATGTTGAAAGGCAAGCAGACAGACATACGACACAGACATAAGGACCGGCAAGCAACAATACAAGCTCAGATAGACAAAGAGTTACGCAAACAGACAAACAAGACAAGGAAACAGATCTATAGAAATAAATAGACAAACAGACAGACAGATAGATAAACAGGCAGGCAGGCAGTAAAAAAGACAAACAGACGCAGTCAACGCGCAGACAAACAGATCCCACAGAAAAAAAGAAAGACAGACAGACGGACAAACAGACAGACAAACAGACGGACAAATAAGAAAACAGAGTAACAGACAGACAGAGGGACAAATAGACGGGCATACAAACAAATACACAGACATATATGAGGGTAATCACGATGTCTTACCAAGCTTTTCGCAGGACAAATAAACGACATTTTTCTCGCGGCACGAGTCGGCATGTCTGAACCGCAGCCTAGTGTTTTCCACGACCGAATGCACAACAACGTGATCCTCCGCATGCAACGGTTTTGGCATTAGCGCTGTCGACCGCTCGTAGTTCAACTTTTTACAAGCCATGCTCGCTGCCGCGTTGTCCCAGTCGTCCCAACACACTTTGCTCCATACGCCCTTCATGTTGACCAGCAAATAGCCAAAACTGTTGAGGACCGCAGGACTGAAGGGATCGTATGTGGAAGTGCCGGATGGGGCTAGTTGGAAACAGTTTCGCTCGTCCTCACCGGAGGTGCAGTCATTGACGCCGTTACAGACAACTGTGCGATCAACACATTGGCCTGAAAAGAAAGGATGCATAAACTACTGTATGTAAGAAGACATGTCGACCACTTGACCAACATAAAGACTGACAGACAGACAGTCAGGAAGTCAGTCAGACAAACAGACAGACCGACAGAATGACCGACAGAAAGGCAAGCAGTGAAAGTACCTGTCTCTTTGCACAAAAATTGGCCATTTTCCGGGCAAGCATGACAATACAACTCATCCTCTGCTGACTGACAATCCGCATAGCCATCACACAGTGCACTGGGATTAGTCGCATTCAGCATCTTCGAACACGAACAATCCTTCTCATCGGACCCGTCCGAGCAGTCCACCTGCGTGTCGCACACCAACTTTTTCGAAATGCACTTGGAATCCTTCAGACACCTGAACTGCGACGCTTTGCATTCACACTCCGGAATCTCATCCTGCCCATCCGCACAGTCCTCCTTCCCGTCACACCAAGCTGACTCTGGGACGCAATTTTTCAATGGCGGATGGGCGTTGCAGTAGAAGTAGTCCCTCGGGCAGGCCGTCTTACAGCCGCTCGGCTCGTCCGACGAATCCAGACATTTCCGCGTTCCGTCACACCAGTCGTGGATGTTCATGCACTGGGTGACGTTGCTGAAGGCCGTCGCGCAGGGAAACTCCAGCCGCGCGGAGGAACAAGTGGAATCGGGTGAGGGCTCGACCACTGCTCGTTTGCAGTTGGCTTCGTCTTTGCCGTCGGTGCAATCTAGTTTACCATCGCACAGGAAGAGCCGGGAGATGCAGCGCCGGTCCGCAGAGCAGAAGTACTGACTAGGTAGGCAGGTGCAGTTGGCGGGTTCATCCAATCCGTCGCGACAGTCCTCCTTGCCGTTGCAGTAGGTCAACTGACCAGACAGACAGTATCCGTCACACTTCACGTTTCCTGCAAATAGCAAGGATTTTAAGTAAAGTACATAAATGAACTTCTTACTCGGGAAGTGGCGGAGATTTCCCCTCGCTTATCATATTTTTCTTATCTTGCTGGAGGTTTTTAGTAAATTTTAAGAATGTTTTCACGTTCAGTAAAATACTGAAACAATTTTGAAAAAATAAAATGTCGAGAAATTTGTCAAATGATCGATCAATCAAGCGCCGGCATGTAGCACAAACTGGCAGAGATTCTTTTTTTCTTGCCCATTTTTTTCTGAACCTGCAAATGTATTTGCACCAACGAGACCCCTATGAAAAATCATGATATATTAACAAGTATCAGTAAAAAAAACCTCATCCTAAAAGCGAGGGGAAATCTCCGCCACTTCCCGAGTTAGACCAAATACGAATCAGATAACATGATATATTTACTGATTGACAGACAGACAGATGTGAGATACACAATCAAACATACAGACATACAGTTACAGACAGAGAGACAAACAGACGAACAGACACAGGAACAAACAGATAAGCATGCAGACAAACCGACACAAACAGGTAGACAAACAGACATGGCTTACCGTCATGGCAGAAGCACTCCGGATCTAGAAGACTACACTTCATGCTCAAATCACACCCGGGATCCCCTTCCGGACACATGTCTACAGGTGGCTTGGCCATGCATACCATCTCATCCGCCCCATCCAGGCAGTCGGGGACGCCATCGCAAACAGCCGACTGGGCGACGCAGTTACCTAGTCCACACTTGAAGCCATCGCAGGGAAATAGCATTTTAACGCTCGGATTTTCCATTTCATCCAGCATCCATTGACCGAGGTGACTGACATTGTGCAGTAGCAAGGAAGTCGGAGCGGAACTCCGACAACCCAGCCCGTTGTAAAGCGGCAGTCCAGCAGGTATCCATCCTGTATCGGCTTTACATGCCAACAACCAGGAACCGAGATTGGGACAGGCTCCGGAGGGTGAGAGCACACAGGTGGAGTTCTCCGGCATCTTGCCGCATTCTTTCTCGTGCGGTCCGGCTAGACTGACGGAGGCTTCCATTAAAACGTCACTGGTGTCTGGATTATAACCTACATCGAAAAACGCTGTGAACTTATACAAGCAGTCAACCAAAAAGAGTAGAGGGGCAGACAGGAAACAGACACATCTACAAATACAAAGAATAAGGCAAGCCTAAACAGACCACCAAGCAGAGAGGCGGAGAGAAGACTATACAGACACAAAGAGAAGCAGGGAGATAGCCAGACAGACAGACAGACAGACAGACAGACAGACAGACAGATAGAGAGACAGAGAGGCAGACATATAATAGGCCAAACAGATCAAGAACGCGTTACCCAGTAGTTTGCAGGAATCCAGCTGCAGATTTCGCAAATGTTGAGCATCAGGAAAACAGACCGGCCGCGTAAACCGCGTGAACTTCAAGGGAACATCCACCTCCAGTATCGCAACTGGCTGAGCGGGGTGCAGCACCACCGACACCACCGAGGCTGTCTGTTCGAACGGCGATAGACTCGTCAACCGCGTCACTCCGAACCGCACTGCCATCTGCGCGTTCTGCGCACTGACCACACAAGACTTGGCTGCCAAAATCCACTTGTCATTGAGAATGAACGCACCACAGGCAAAATGCCCGTTGGAGTAGACATTGGCATAGAAGGGATAGGCGAAAGCCGCCGCATCGCTCCGCGTCGGTCGCTTCCGTTCATCCTGCTGATGGCGTCGCTGGATGCTGGCACTGATCCCGAACCCGGAATCGCGACAGGAGAACGTCGAGCATCCGACGAAGACGAACTGACAGTCCCGTGTGTCGGTGGTCTGTGATCGAGGTCGGGACTCGGTGAGGGAGTCGACGGTGGGGCGGACTTCTTCGGGGGAGAAGAATGACACGGAGTCGGGATTAATGCCTTGCGGAAGGCTGGTGTGGTTGACGAGAGCGGTGTACTTGGCGTCGGTGAAGGAGAGTGATTTACAGATAGCCTGAGTGAGACCGGGGGTCCATGTGGTCGCACAGAGAGGGTACCATTCACCGGCATGTTGTACCATGACGTGACCGGAATGGGCGGTTGCGGGTAATCCGAGACCGTTCTTCTCCACTGTTCCATTTCCTAATAGATAACTCACATATTATGAAGGACACGCAAAACGTTGACCAAAACCGAACGAATTATTCGGGGCTAACGTCGAATTGTTCGGCTGTCTGTCTAACGATGTGTCTGTTAGTTTGTCAGGCTGACCGACTATATCCCAGCCTGCCCAAGTGTCTGCTTGACTATATTGTCTCTCTGTCTGATAGCTTTTTTCTACCAGTGGGTCTGTAAGTTTGTCAGTATGTCCGTTAGTATGACTGCTGGCCTGCCTAGATATTGAACTGACTATGCCTATGCCTAACTGTGATTTTAATTGTCAGTTGGTTTTTGTCTGCCTGCCTGACCGCCAGCGTGTTTGTTGTCTGTCTGTCTGTCTGTCTTTCTGTCTGTCTGGTCTGTCTGTCTGTCTGTCTGCCTGTCTGTCTATCCATCAGTATGCATGTCTGCCAGCCTGTCTGTCTGTTTGCCCGTCGAACTGTTTGTTTTTAATTGTCTGCTCTTTTGATTAACGACAGCTGTATGGTTTTTTGTTACCAGATAGAGTGACGCAGTGAAGTTCGTCTTCCCCATTTGTACAGTCGCGATTGCCGTCACACCACTGTGCCTTCGGAATGCACATTTTGGAAATGTAACACAGCGCTTTATCCTTGCACTTGGAGCACTGCATCTCGTCCTCCGCATTCGGACAATCGGGGTAGCCGTCACAAACCCGCTGTTGCCGCAGGCAAAAACCTGTCCCGGGGCAGCGGTAGCTCTCATGCGCACCACACAGGTTCGGCGACGTTTCATCCAGCGGGAAGAGATTCGGCGATTCTGTGAACCCGGCATTCGGCACGGTGAAAGCCGCTCCCGGTAACGAGGTGACTGATTTCGTTGATACCGGGGGTAGAGTCGAGACGGGAAGTATGCGCTTCGTTGAATTTGGTCGACGCTGAGGAGTTCCGCGAGAACCAATGGAAGGCCGAACGCTGGTGGTTGCGGCTCCTGTGGAGCTGGTAATGACTTCGGGCTCGATGGGGAGAGAGAATGTGGTTGAAGGTGGTAGGGTTGATGTGGAAGTTGTTCGAAATACAGTAGCCACTGAAAATGGAATAGTCCTAATGGTTGACTTCAGGGTAGAAGGCGAAGCTGTGGTGGTTGAATTCTTTATGGGATTAGCAGTCGAACCGCCTGGAAGCAAAGCATCAAGATGTTAATACGTGCAGTCAAATAACGCGCAGAACCAGGCAGTCAAACGGATACGTTCCAGGCAGACAGGCAGGCATGGAGACAGAGACAGATAGCCAGAAAGACCGACAGACAAATAAACAGAAACAGATAAACAGAGGCAGACAGAGAGACATACAGGCCACAAGGTAACTAACCCAGTACTGTTGGACCGCGAGTCGTTCGCCTGGCAGCCGTGATAATCCGTCTCGTCGTCGACGTATGGCACATCTCCTCATCCTCCCCATTCGGACAATCCGGATACCCGTCACAATTCCAGGACGATCGAATGCATCCGCCTTGGGCACAGGCCGTGTAACCTTGAGGGCAAGTGACCTTCGCCGGTGACGGGGAGCAGTCCACTTCGTCGCTGCCATCCTGGCAGTCCTTATCGCCATCACAAAGCCAGCGCTGGCTGATGCACTCGCCCGAACGACACTGGTACTGCGTGACAAGACAACTGGTCAAGTTGCAGAATTCCTCGTCTTTTTCATCCTGGCAATCAGCCTTTCCGTCGCAGAACAAACGCAAAGGTTTGCAGTCTCCATTCTTGCACTTGAAATTGCCGGTCGGGCAGCCGCAGGCTTCTTCGTCAGTCCCGTTGAGGCAATCCCGGATGCCGTCGCAAACATAACTCGGGGGAATGCATCGTTTATCGGGACACTGGTAGTACCTATAGCGGAAATTACTTCCAATAAATGAATGGAACGGCAAACAGACAGACGGAGAGGCAGACAGGCAGGCAAGCAAGCAGGCAGGCAGACGGAGAGACATATAGACAAATTGACATACTGATGGACAAGCTGACAGACAGACAAACAAAGAGACAAACAGACACCTATATGTCTTACCCTCGAGTGCATTCTCTGGTACAGTTGACCTCGTCAGTTCCACTCGGGCAATCCGCATACGAGTCACATCGCCACGTACTCGGGATACACTTTCCACTGATAACACATCGAAACTCCCCGTTGCCACAAGACGCCGTGCAGTTGTTACCCTCATCAGACCGATCACCGCAATCGTCCCGTCCATCACAGAAGTTCTGTCCAGGCACACACCGGTTGTTAGCGCAGAGGAAATCTCGGTCACGACATAGCACTGGATAAAACGGCTCGCAGTTTTTCTCATCGTCCCCGTTCGGACAGTGTTGTTGCCCGTCACAACGCATCCCAATGGGCAGACAAGTGCCAATATCGCAACGGTAGCCAGAACAGGCAACCGCAGCTGGGACGGACGGTTCGGATGTGCTTTCCAAAACAGCTTTGATCCAGGGCAAAAAAGTATGAATCGTGGTGAAAACACCAGGTAGGCTGGAGTCGCTGCGGCAGGGACTGTAACTGGCCACGCCCATCAGGACGGACTGGTCTGTGTGCTCCGCGCAAGCCAATCCACCGCCAGCGTCTTTCTGCAAACCAAAACATATTAATATAACTCTGAAATTCGGAATACCCCTCTGTCCGTCCGTCTGTCTGTCTGTCTGTCTGTCTGTCTGTCTGTCTGTCTTTGTCTGTCTGTCTCTGTTTGTCTGCCTGTCAATGGCTGCACTTGCTTGTCTCGCCTCTTACCTGGCAGAAACTGGAATTCCCAGCGACACTTTTCGCACACAACATATGTTCCGACACCTGCCCGTCATACGACTGATTACACACCGCATTGTCAATGACATTGAAATGGGCCTCCTGCAACGTCTTCGCCACCGGCCCCTCCACTGTCCGTCCCCATCCCGTAATCCGACATCGAGTTCCTTCCCGCAACACCTGCGAGGCGGCCACTCCATCCGGCACCATGTCCATCACCATTCGTGATTCCACCTTACTCGGGTCTTGCGGCAGACAAATCGGCCGAATCCAGTCCGACAGCAGGATCGGTGACTCTACCTTCAACAGAGCGATATCATTTTTATATCCCATCACTTTCCCGTCGGAGGTCAAGAATCCACGTTGCGGTTGCTTGAGGATGACTTTAATCCTTCGCATCTGCTCGTATGGGCTCTGCGAATTCAGTCGCCAGGTGCCTAAGCGAGCGGTCCAGTAATACTGGTAGGTGCCTTCCATGCAGTGTGCCGCGGTGATGATCCAATTTTCGTTGATTAAAGAACCGCTGCAGACAAATTCACCGTTCCGGTACAAGGCGACATGCCACGGGGTGCCTTGAGGCGTGGCCGCTTCGCCACGAAGGATGCGGAAGTGAGGACTACCATAGCGTTCGGCCAATGCTTCAGTGAGAGTCTCTCGTGGGAAGGAGAGGGCTCGAGTGATGGGAGCGATTGCGCCTTGGATGAGGCCGCAGGTGGTCCCACCGCAGGTCACACGGACGATCATGTTCTGGACACATCGTTCGGCTCGTAGTAGAGAAGCTCCCTTCACCTGTAATGGGCCAAACGGCAAACAATCAGAGCGGAAGATAGAAAGGCAGGCAGTCACTTAGACAGATAGGCAGGCAAGCCAGTAGGCAGACAGACCGACAGATATGCGAACAGATGCAGACAGACAGACTGACAGGGAAGAAGGCAGGCAGGCAGACAGACAGATACACAGAAACACATGGAAGTACGCAGGCAGGGAGAGAGATAGGCATACAGATAGGCAGGCAGGCAGATAGAGAGACAGATCGACAGTCAAATTGAGAAGATGGACCTACCAATGCAAAATTTTTGAATTCGTTTGCAGCTTCAAAAGCAACACGAGCTCCGGCCATATTCTGGCCCAACAAGGTGCACACGACCGGCAGCAGCACATCGCTAAATCCATCCCATCCATCCGCACAGGTCGGCAGCCAAGTACCGTTGATATTTAAAAACAAATATCCCGATCGCGGCCGAAACATCAAATCCACATTGCCGAGTGTCCTGTTCTCCGTCAACATCATGCAGTTACTCTCGTCCTCCTTACCCGGACAATCTTCAATGTCATTGCAGATGCGATTCTTCTTGATGCAGTGACTGCCACCCGGACAATGGAACTCATCACGGGAGCATTTGACGCACTCCCGTTCATCCGATCCGTCCAGGCAGTCGGGATAGCCGTCGCACAGTTTGTAGGGGTCAGAGTGGCGAATGAGGTCGCGACACGGACAATCGAATTCGTCGCTGCCGTCGGTGCAGAGCGGGATGCCGTCACAGCGGAAACGGGAGTCGATGCAGCGACCGTTAGCGCAGCGGAATTGTTTGGGTTGGCAGGTGCAGTTGGAGGGCTCGTCGGACCAATCGCCACAGTCATTGTACCTAATATCATCACAACATTGAGGTAAAAGACACACAAACCACAAAGCAGATTGACAGCCAAACAGATAGACAGAAGGCAAGGCAGACAGACAGACACACATACCGGCAGGCAGACATAGACAAACAATCAGATAAACAGACAAACCGACAGAAAGACACAAATTCAGATAGACAAATAGACAGATAGACAAAGACAGAGAGAGAGAGATAAGACACACCACCAAACAAAAAATAAAGCAAATAAAAGGGCAAATAATTACCCATTACACCATCCATTCAGCGAGACGCACTGCCCGTTCGAGCACTCGATCAAATCTTTGCCGCATCTGTCTGTAGAACACCCAAATTCATCGGATCCATCCGAACAGTGTGAGCGTTTATCACAGTGAAACTTGATCGTAATGCACTCCCCATCTCCGCATTGGAAAAATCCAGCAGGGCACATCCCATTTGGTAGTTCATTCGGCTCAACGGGAATACTGGAGTGATCAGGAGAGACGGTCGGTGGGCCGCCTGTCGGTATTTTCGTGGACATAACACTACCACAGTTTTTTTCATCCGAGGTATCTCCACAATCGTCACGACCATCACAACGAAGATGGATGTCGATGCATCGAGAGTTGTCACAGCTGAAGTTCCAGTCATAGCAGACGACTGTAAATAAGAAAACAACAGGGGTTTAATAAACGTCCGCCTGTCTACCTGCCTACCATGTCTGTCTGTCTGTCTGTCTGTCTGTCTGTCTGTCTGTCTGTCTGTCTGTCTATCTATCTGTCGCACGATCTAACTGTGTGCCTTTGTGAATGTCTGTCTGTCCCTCACACCGTCGACCTGATTGTCTGCCTCCTTGACTGTTTGTCTACTTAAAGGCCTAGCGGCTCATCTGGTCCGTTCCCATCGTCAGTACCAGTTTCATTTTTGGCCGTGCAATTGGACTCATCCAGCCCATCCACACAGTTAACAATTCCATCGCAGACTTGGCCGTTCTGAAGGCACTTCCCGTCGGCACACCGGAACCCGAAGCAGTTGAATGGCTTCAAAATCGAATTCGCCGGCTGAATTCCCTTGGTGGAATTGGTCAAGACACTCTCAATCCACCGTGAAAACTTTGAGATACGCGAGTATACCCCCGGCCGGGTAGATCCTCCGCCACAGCCACTGCCGAAACTGACGACACCCGCCAGGAACCAATTGTTTTTATCCGTGTTGCACAGCAGCGGCCCACCGGAATCGCCCTGGCAGCTGTCCCGTCCAGTCTGCCCGGCACACATCATCGAGTCCGATATCTTCCCAAAGTACTCCGGATCCTGGAGACTGTTGCAGTCGGTGTTATTCAGTACCGGGACGTCGACTTCCTATAAACAAGGAAGGCAAAAACAAAAATACAGCTAACTGGAACTAACTAACCAAACTTAACTAGCAGACAATGCAATCGTTAAGAAAAACCGAGGAGCGAATATTTACAGTCAATGGAATTTTGTTGATTCGAGAGATTTCAACGAATTAGATTTTGTAGTAAGAAACCAAATAATGACAGCGTTGCCGCTGTGTGCCGTTCCGCCCACGCATAGCACAGGCTGCATAGCATTGGGTGACCACGCCTTCCGCACCCCGGCGGTGCGAAAGGTAGAAGGGGCAGGCAGACAAACAGAGAGAAAGACAGATAGACAGACGGACATTCACTTCTGCCAACCCATACTGTGGGAAGAGAAGACCTCGTCGCTTCGCTCCTTGGTCTGATAAATAATCAAAAATATATGATGATGTATGTTTTGATGTATTTTAATTAAATTAACTAATTTCAACTAATTAACTGATTTACTAATTAACAAATTTTCAATTAGATTAACTAAAACGAACAAATTATAGTTCAGTTTTCTCATTCCAACCTGTAAAATGTCAGCCTTGGAGCCGTCTTCTGCACGGAGGCCCCAACCGATGGCTTTACAGGCCTCTCCAGGCAGTGATCCCGGCACATGGTCGTCCAGCGGGAGGCACACCGGTCGCACCCAGTTGCTCAGTTCCACGGGACGTTCCAGCCGGAGCAGCGCGATATCACCATCGGAGCTGCCAAAGTGGTCGTAGCCGTCGTAGATGACCGCTTGGCTGATTTTGATTATCTGCTGTTGCGGTGGCATGGAGCTGAGCCGCCATGAGCCGAGGCGGGCCGCCCAGAAGCGGTACATGTGCGGGAAGAAGCAATGCGCCGCGGAGATGAGCCATTGTTTGTCTAGGAGGGTGGCACCGCAGGCGTACAGTCCGTCGCGGTACAGAGCCACATGCCAGGGCCATTGTCCTGCAAGTAGAACGTTGAGAAATCTGAGCGTTCAGACATTCATAGGCACAAGGTCATGTAAGGGGACAAATTGCAAGACATTCGCAGACTAAAAAATAGGCTGACAAACAGACAAACAAACAGACAAACAAACAGACGGATAGACAGACAATCAAACAGACAATCAGACCGACAGACTGACCGACCAGCCATCAACTAACCAGGTAAAGCATCCTCGCCACCAACGATTCTCGCCGATTGTCGCACTTCATTCCTCCAATGATTCGTCGATGGAGTGATCCCACAAACAAGGCCCTCACACGCCAAGTGTACCACGACATCGCGGTGACACTGTTTCCGCAATACGTAACGCTTCGTCAAGAAATCATAATGGGCGTAGCCCTTGGTGGCCTGAAGAATAATTCCACTTTCGCGCTTGGCCTTGACGTATGTCATTCCGCGGCAAACAGACGCCGTTTGGGTGGAGTTATACAACTGCGAGCAGACCGGGTACCATTCGCCCTCAATGTTCCACATCAGGACGCCTTCCTCACGCGTCTCCATGAACTGCTTGTTGACTTGCCGACCGTCGGCGGACAGCTGAAAGCACAGTTCTTCGTCTGACCCGTCCATACAATCGTCTTTGCCGTCGCAGATTCGATTCTTGTTGATGCAGCCGCCGTCCTCGCGGCACTTGATTTGATCGCGAGTGCACCGGAAGAGACAGTTTAATTCGTCGGTGCCGTCCGGACAGTCATTTACGCCGTCGCAACGTTTTCTCGGGAAGCTTTTCATGAGCCGATCGAGACAACTGCAATTCTTTTCGTCTGCAAGCAGCAAAAGCCAGTGACTGTCTGACAATGTCTGTTTCACACACGACAATGCATATCTGTCTGTCTGTCAACTTGTCTGTTTATCTGTTAGTCTGCCTGTCTATCTGTCTGTCTGTCTGTCTGTCTGTCTCTGACTGTCTATATGTCTATCTGTTTGTCTGCGTGTCTGCTCCGGCCGTTTCCTACCTGAACCGTCAATGCACTCCCTCATTCCATTACAAGTCTCCCCAATGACACACTGGCCATTTTGACAACGAAGTTGGCCATCCCGGCAGTCGCAGTTCGGGGGATCATCGCTCCAGTCGCCACAATCGTTAAATTTATTACACCACACCCACAGCGGTTTGCACTGTCCATCCGTACATCGGACCGCGTTCGGTTGGCACTGCTGACAGTCGGTCTCGTCAAATCCATTTGCACAGTCTCGTTTCCCGTCACATCGTTTGTCGGTGGTGTAACACGTGGCGTCTCCACAGGATAACTGACCACTGCCGCAGCTGTTGCATCCTGGTGACTCATCCGATCCACCATCCTGGAAAATACACATACATATTCATTGAGTTTGAGAAATTCAAGAGGAATCCAATGCAAACCAAATTTATACTAATAACCGTTCAACAGAAAAAAGATGGCGTTTAGAAAAAAACAGGTGAAACATAAACTATAGAGATTAAAAAAATTATATTACTAATATTCAACAAGTTGAAGGAGACTCAATAGTATTGTCGTAGTGGGTCAATTGAGAACAACCAAATCACTTGGTAGTGCCATTTTTAATGTTAATTGAAATGCATCTACGATAATGAATCAATCTTGAATTTGTTATCACTTCCTCCGAAAAAAGATCTGCAAAAAAATCTTCAAACAACGACCTTCAAAGTAACCTCAGCTGAAAAGTAGTGTTTTGAACATGTTTAATTTTAAAAGATAAAATCGCTAAATTTACTGTAATATTACGATATTCTATGTGAAATATCTATTTTATATGCTGAAAAAGTGGCTTTTCTTTGAAATAAGCTTTTTTTACGTAAATAAAATTTGTCTGTGAATTTAAACGTATTTAACATTTCAAATAAATTTAAATGCGTTATTTAAACGACACAACTCACAACTTACCAGGCAATTATCCACTCCGTTGCAGTATAAGTACATTGGAATGCAATTCCCACCGGCACACTTGAAAAATCCCTCTTCGCACGTCACATTGATATGCATATTGGGCACGAAGACCGAGCGGACCGTAATGGGAAAGATCGGCAAGCGCGTGCTGGCTTTCGAGGAGCTCGAGGAGCTCGAAGAGCTCGCGATTCGCATCGAGCTCATCGTCGCCAATGGTGGCCGCGTTGTTCGCTGGCTCGTCGACGACGCTGTGGTGGTTGTCGCTACAGTGCTCGCAACTTTTGCCCTGGTCCCTGGAGTCGTTCGCGTAGAGGCGGAAGTGGTCGAGAGGGTGGAACTGGAAGCAGCAGTTGTTCGAAATTCCTGACGAAATAGCGCTGAGATGTTGAGTGGGGAATTTAACTGCAGGAAGGGGAGAAGCGAGTCGATGGTGGGAAATCTCGGCACAAAATCCACCTAAAAAACGGCAATACAACAATCAACCATTGAATAATTGGCTGATTCGCTTAACTTGCAGATCTAATGGTGTTCGGACACTTGATTGATCGATTGCAGATTTTGAATACACTGTGTAGATGATCGAGCCGTTAATTGATTGATGATGATGAAATTAATCGCAATTTTAAAACTTACTCGCACTCCTTTGGATGGTGAGATGGGCGGCGCTTCGGATGCCACCCGCGTGGCGGCATACTCAAACGGTCGTAATCCAGTAGGCAAGACTGGTTCAATGGGAGAACGTGGGAGGTCGGCGTTGTTTTGCCCATCTTCCACTTTGAAATCGACCACCAACAGAGTCGTCGGGTATTTCGTCGAGCTTTCCCCCGAAGACTCTCCAGACGGGATGGACGACTTGAAGACATCATCGAAATTATTTTGCTGCGTGGTGCGGAAGAAATCCGTGAAGGGTGAGGGGGTGAAGTGGCGAATGTGTGGGGCAAGTTCACCACTAACAAGTTTCGCGTTGGGAATTTCTGCAAGAGTGAGAGATCAATCGAGCAAATGCCATTGGTGATAGACGTAATTTCTCCTTGGGTTTCTGACATGAATCGGAGCGCCTATAGTATAAACTATTAAGGGCCAGAAACTGAGCCGCACTGTGGGTGGCGCCACTCACCAGACGGCGCCACTCGCCAAATGGCGCCACCTGTATTGTGGGCGCCAAAATCTTCCAGGTGCAGTTGATTTTTCAAGTAGCCAGATCGGATGGCAAAAATTAATATTATTGGTTGGCTAATTAGTTTTTTGGTTGACTAAAACGTGATTACTAAGAAGTTTTTTTAGTGACTTTTTGGTCTAGTTTTAGTCAAATTACATAGCTGACTAAGTAAATTTTGTTTAGTAATTTTTCCAATTACACTGTAAATCGTTAGTGACTAAAACTTTTAGTTTAGTTTTTAAAAAGTTAAAAAAAATTGAAATTAAAAAAATTAGAGAGCAAAACTTTCAGTTTGGTTTTGGTTGGTTTTATAGTTTAGTTTAGTTTCGCCATCCCTAGATTTTTGTTAGTGCCGATACTCTTCGTTCAGCCTCACCTGTGATCTTAACCGAATCCAAATCAATCCCCGCATCGGATTCGAGATTTTCCATCAATCCCGCGATGAGTTTATCCCTCACTTGTGCCGTTTCTATTGTCACGGGAATGGAGTTTTCGATACCCTTCTCGTCGAACCAGCTGATCCAATTGACGATCACACTCCCTTTCCTGTCAAACAAAACGAGAAGAAATTATCCGGATTTCAGTTGGAAGTTCCACTGGCCCTCAAGTTTTCATCCGTTAAAGGAGAGCCTTCTCGAAAGCACGGAAAATAGCCTTACTCAAAGCCAACAATGTCTGAAAACCAATAGAGATTCCCGAAGAACTTCTGAAACGCCGTGTCAATCTGGAAAAATAAATTAAATTAAAAGTGACTTCTCACATTCCTCAGCATATTCGATGTTTGGATGTACAGACGTGGCAAACTTTACGCTGACCGAATTAAGCACTTAAACTCGCGGCTGGGTACAACAGCTACATGTCGAACGAGTGCAATGGCTTAACTCGATTAGCGCAAGGTTTTTGTCACGTTTGTAATACGGTAGTTACCAATAATTTTGACCGTGCGGAGAGCGCCTTGAATCGTTTGGAGGAAACATTGTCGAGGCTCTTATCATAGAGCGAGTCGTCACCCGTAATAAACCGGAAGCTCCCACTGAAAGCCCTTACGGAGGCAGTTTGCGGAGATGCTGAAAAAAGGGGAACGGTTTTTAAAAATTTCCTGACATTCGTTGAACTTACTTTCATCGTCCCCAGGTAAAGGGAAAACAAAATACCTAAAAAAATGTACGACCTCGTACGTAAATGGATGGGTTTGTTTTGTCTGCTTAGGAAGAATCGGTTTTTCTAATTTCGGAACCCTCGGTTAATATTTTCATTCCTATTTAAACGGAATCTAAACTTCGTGAATCTGTGAATTTTCCCCAGATTTCAGTTTTCATATTTCGTATTTTATATTTTGTTTCAAATTCTTTTTCTATTTCATATTTTTCATACCAAGTGTATTACGATAATATATAATAATATAGTAAAGTGTCCGACCTTTGACCGTACGTAGCCTTGCCGCGATGACGCCATCACATTGGCTTGATGACACTTCATCGTCACACTTAGAGAGGAATTCGTCTTTGTTTTACGTAATGAAAGTTAATCAAGAGCGCCATTGCCATGTGCTATAGACGCGATAATACAAATATTTATTGGCCAGCACCGTGAAAGTGCGCACTTCCTGCAAAGTGTGCCTATAGTCCGAGGGACCTACTAGCTCCCTGAGTGGTGCCGGGCAATGAAGGACAAGGTGAATCTTAAGGGTATGTACCGCGCGTAAGCAGAGAGCAGTGTAGGATATTTTTGTACTATTGGTTTTGCATTAGAAATTCCAATTTTTTGTTAACTTTCGCACCGCCGCAACACTTTGTCCCGGGGGTATACGAGTTATTACGTGATCAGAGGCCCTGAACCTGCAGACCTCATAAAGCGAATGTTTGCCCGCCGCACCCTGTGTCTCTTTCTGTCTGTTGAGGAATAAGTTATCTTAACTTTTCATTTTGCACCCGGGATGGAAAACAAACTAAAAACCTTCACCATTATTTTATATACACTATACTGAAAGGGTGGAAAAAGATAACAGCAATATGCACGGAGACGACGTCGCGTGAAGCGCTCTCCTAATTCAGGGATAGCCTTGAGCCAGAAAGGCGCGCGCGCGGAGTAAGCTGCCGTGCTACCGGGTACAACGAGATTACCACCGATTTCAGACACATCTCGCCCCACTGAAACACAGAGAAAGCGCGCTCGTGTGCGGCCGGCCGTATTGTTTGCTAACATAAGCGATCCACCAAGAGGAGGTCAAAGTCGGAAAATAGTCTTATGTTAATCCATAATAAACCGTCGCCGTGGACGGAGACGGTAAGGTGCGCGGGTATGGGTATTGAGAGATTTCCATAAACTGCGCCGATAGGCGGCGTAAATGTGAAAGACCTGATGGAGGAGGTCTTTACATTTGTCTGTTTCTGAACCGTTTCAGCAGGCTTCGATTTTACAAACGAATTTCATTGGCTCTTATTAACCAATGATGTTCTGTAAAATACTTTGCTGGCCAGTCGTATTTATCGAGATTGATCATCGGTCCGTTTGATAGTTCCGCCCGCGAGCCGTCAAACGGGTCAGTGCTAGCCGTTTGTTTCTGTTTTGACCGGTCATCTCGTTCGATCAAAGCTTTGCCTGATTATTGTGTGAAGGAATAGGGCACACACAGACTACCTATGCGTTCAGGCATTGAACATGGGGTTGAGTTGGCAGCGCGGAGCTGGACAGTGAGTAGTGTACATGCGGAGGGACAGAGCAGACAGCTGAACGGGAAGAGACCAAGGACACAGACAGCTGCTGCACAGTGCAAGAAACAGAGCTCTGCCTCTTCTTCTGTGACTGCAGAGAACGTTCCACAAATGGAGAAACACGGATCGAATTAGATTACAAAAAAGAATTTGAGTGGGGAGAAAGCTAGAGATCTGCAGTCGTTTTCTCACTGCAACAAGGTTAGTGGACTGAGGACAAAACAGATATCTTGGCTGAAAAATGATTTCTAATGGGAAAAAACTGTTAAAAACTGATGCTCCACAGCTGCATGAGAAATCCCTCGATCGTCACTATACGATAGTGACGGCCCTTCGGTATATGTACCTTTAGGTACGGTCATAGCATACCCACGTGAGGTGCCGGTAGCCACCACTACACGTGTCTGTCTGTCAGTCCCTATACCCTATAAGAAAGGTCTACGACATGCGTTAGTCATATCTCTCGCATCAGGCACTTATAACCATACAACCATACGTGAGACTGGGTCAGGGTAACAACAACAATTATATTAATGCGCCGGCTTCTGTGTTTACCTTGGAAGGATGGCTGTTGGTGGTGGGATTCCAAGGAGTCCACGGCAGTGGGAGTGTCCGCTGAAGCATGGAGTGCGGAACCGTTCGCAGCGACCATTGCGTCGCCGCTCTTTGTACCCACTGCAAAGTGTGTACGAATATGTGACGTGATTGCACATGCAAAGATGGATACAGATTGTGTGCTTGTGAAATCGTGAATATTCATTGTGCTAGTGTTGAGTAATAGTAGGAAGAAGGAATCTTAATGGACCAGTCTGCGACGCAATAGTAGAGACAGAAACAAGGACGGCTGCAGACACAGTCACGGACAGTTTGAGGGGCAGACATAGGCAAGAAAGGCACAGGCAATAGTACAGCCGCAGAGTCAGGCACAGATGCATGTAATGCAGACAAGGCGCAGACACGAACATTGACATATTCACAGACACAAACACATACACTGACATAAGTCCAGACACAGACAGACACAGATAAAGACACAGACACAGATAAAGACACAGACACAGACCCGGGCACAGGCACAGACACCGACACAGACACAAACACATTCAACTTTAGTATCTGTATATAGCCGCAGACATCTTGGCAAAGAAGGTTACGCAAATCATTGACTGCGCAGATGAACTTCGTAGACAGACAGACGCCGGTCACAGGAGGATTTTGCTTCAACACATTTTAGCATCTTACGATTGAATTTCATAGTAATGAAAGCCGCAGCGAGCAGGGTCAGTAGGGCAATGGAAGTTCCTAGGAATATGGTGCATCGTCGGCATTTATCCTTCCTCCGGAAAAAGCTCTGAGGACTGGAACTATTGGACCGGTAAAGGGAACGTTCTATTGTGGAGCAACTAGATTCAGACTCGCCGACCGAGCTGGAGCATAGTCCGTATTCGCTCTCGAAGGTTCGCGCCGGTGGGGAGGGGCCAGTCACCATCGCAGACCGGCTGGTGGCCTCAGTTTCTGCGGGATCTGGCGTACTAGCATTGCCGAATTGTGGATAGGCGAGAGGAATTCTTGATTTTCGGAACTGTGGAAGTCGTGAAACATACTGAAGAAGGGTATCACTCTTTTCCTTAGGTGTTTAGTTTAACGGTGACCGAGTCTGTCTATCTTTGCCACTAAATATGACTCTGTTTGTGAATTTGTATATGACTGTTGTCCATGTCTGTGTCCGTGTCTATGTCTAAATAACTGTTAATGTTTATTTCTGTGCTGTGGCTGTGTCTGTGTCTGTGTCTATGTCTGTGTCTGTGTCTGTGTCTGTGTCTGTGTCTGTGTCTGTGTCTGTGTCTGTGTCTGTGTCTGTGTCTGTGATTGTGAGCGTTTACAAAAGATAGTCATAGAGGGAAGAACTGGTTGCCCATGTACTTACAGATATGCTACGGCAGTAATCCGCTACGCTATTCGACGTCTGTCTTGGCTTCATGCTGTCAGCGGGCGCTGGTCAGGATACCGGGCACTTCCGCACCTTCAGATCCTTCTTCGTTACGCGAATTCTCCAGCCACCAACAAAATCCCCACCATCAACATCCAAATAATTTAAGTCATAGCACAAGAAGGGTGATATAACAATTCTTGACGAGGTATTATGGGAAGATAGACCGTCGGCTTCCGTCGACAAACAGTGCTACCGCACACCGCTCGCTACAACTACTTGAACTTGAACATAATGAGGGACTATGGTCGAGCTGAAAGGCTGGTACGAATTAATACAAAAAAACAGAATTGATTTGCTGCCTCGCGATCTTGAGACTTCTTTCGATGGCTGGTGGTCCTTGTCTCTGAGCATATCACACTCCACACACACATACATACACAACGTGCATAGTTAGTTAGTCTAGTGTATAGGAGGAGGGTGTGTTTGATGTACAAGATCGCGCGGCCTTTCATTTTTTTCTTTTCTTATTAACCGCCGCCCTTTCGAGCGACGACAACGACGACGGTATACAGTCACGGCACTTGCAACTTGAGATACAGATAAAATATCCTTGAAATTTTAAAGTCCACATATAAGACGTACATACAGGTATAATACAGAGGTACAGCGCTGAGCACTTCTATCGGGTACTGACAGAGAGCGTTGGTTGCTGGTGTGATCACGGTGACGGAAGACTGCATGTTTGTTTTTTGAACACTGTCGTTGGTTTAAAGGCACTATTGTAACCCATGCCAAGGGTTCCGGTAGATAGAATAAACCGACTACCCTACTAGATCTCCGCCTATGCAACTGAGAGCGGACGCACGCGACTGCGGAAGCAACGGAGATTTGCTCCTAATCGACCTGTCAGAAGGTGTCAACAATGCCGGTAATCTTTTGTGATCATGGCCTGATTTTGCATAGGCAGCCTTCCATAGCTTGCATGGACCTGTACATGTATAAATATGGATGCATGGCTAGCAACTATTTACAACAAAACAGTTTTTTTTCAGTAATCCTGGCGAGTTCGGCGGTAGAGGAGCTATTTTATCAGCTAGATAGGGAGAAATTATTAGGTCCCTCCCTCTTTCATAGGTACCCAGTTTCGGATCAAAGAACTTCCAATATAAACAGCGAAATTTGTGAAAAATTTGTGGGAAACTTGTCGCTTCCCTACGTTTGGTAGTGCTTCACTAGCACGGGATGAAAATACTCTGCACTGCAACTGATGACTTTGTCTCACGAGCAGCCTAAACAGTATAGGCAGTAGTGAAAATCAGTACATATCGCACAATAATGCCATTGGGCATGAACAAATGTGTGAATATTTATATCTGGGGATGATTCATGGAATGTATCAGTTTGTACAATTTTAATGGACTTGTGCAGACTGAATGAATCGACCACACCCTGGCCGGGAAGTTACTGTAGAGCAAATTTTCTACAGACTGCTCATCGCGCAGTCGAATAACTTCTTAACTGTTACTTATAAAAAAGTTTATAAAGAGCTTCTAGCTTTCATGAATGCCCGCATACTACATTACGCTGTCTCCGCAAGCGGCTTTTCACTGCACGCGCATTCAGGGCAGCCTTTAGTAGTGCCGTATTGGTAGACGTGTCCAGGTTTGCAGAAGTTGATGCAGTAAACGGCTGGGGCACGGCAGGTCGAATCAGAGGGTGCCCGAAGAACCACTGTACTCGGCGAAAAAGAACGGTACATGAGCGATGAGTTCGATAACGTTAGGCCTCTTAACGGTGACAACCACAACAACTACAACACAGACACAGACACAGACACAGACACAGACACAGACACAGACACAGACACAAACACAGACACAGACAC